>MCJB01050217.1:0-71391 GCA_002018475.1 Nicotiana obtusifolia
ATAAAACGGACAGCACCTCCCCTATATATATGACTTCCCACAAGTTAACACAATCACCAAACAACCCAAAAAACATCAATAATAATTATATTAAGCCTCCCAAAACAGTCCACGCACAAGCCAATCACTTCATACATACAATGGCCACCATAGTCGTGTCAAACGACCCGGAATTGTTACGAAGGACTATCAGCCCACAACCCTAAATATATATGGTGTTTCTCCACACCATTCTTCCTCCAAAACTCCACAAAACAGTAGTAAAACACGCAGTCCAACAGCAACACAAAACAGTCCACAAAACAGTCCGCTACAAGTGAATAACTCGAACTCACGGCTTCCGATCACCGTCCCGTGAGTTCTTACATATATAGAACGACTTACCATGAATTAAAAGTAGAAAAAAAATATATGAAAGAGAGCAGCAAACCACCTTACTTGTTGAATAACTCAGCCCTTGCCTTGGTTCTTCAAACTCTAGGTTTCACCCCCAATTAGAACTTGAAAGCGAGGGAAAATCGATTAGGGTTTGTGTGGGATTTTTGGGGAGGGGTTGCAGGGGTTCAATTTCGGTTTTGAAGGTATGAAATAATAGTGAAATAACTGAGCTTAAAATCTCTTAAAAGTCCTCTCTTGGCCGACTTGGGACTTTTAATTTTGTCCCCTAATTTTGGCAAGTAGGTGATGCACCTACTTGTCACCTACCAATCTGCGCAGGTCTACGGAAATACAATTATCTCAATGCTCCAAGATCGTATTGACAAACAGTTTGATGTGTTGGAAACTAGACTCATATACCTTTAATTTGGTAGGTAGAGCACCCCGTAATTCCTTGTAAATTGGGAGAAAAGCTCAGAAACATTTGACCTAACGTTTAAGTAAAATTGTGAACCTAAGTTGCGATAATTTTTGTCGACTTTTGTTTCATAACTCGTTTGACTTCAAGACTTATGAAACGGATGTTATATGATTCAAATACCTTAAAATATGACCTCTTGGTAATGTTAATCACCTCTCGATTTACCCGAAATACGAGTTACAACATCCTTAACTCGTTTATCTTCTAATACTTGTTAACCATCCTTATACACCCTTGCATCATTTAAGACCAATAGGACTAAACTCTTATTATCTCAAAGGTAATTCCCTCCTCGGACCTATGTAGACTATCTTACGGCGTAATCTAACGTGTATAAATATGGGTTATAACAATCATTTTCTAGAAACATTAACCGCAATCAACTCTAACCTCATTTTAAGTCAAAAATCACATTTTCTTCTAACTTTCACGTAACTGTTTTCTGAAAATGGACATGGACCACGTACACAAGTCATATAACATCAAAATGAAGCTATGAGGGATCTTGGAACACTAAAATTAAATAATAGTACTCAAAACAACCTATCAGGTCGTCACAATTATAGTGAGTTGGGAATCTCAAAAAGGATTATTTCTTTTGAGTGTATAGTGGTCCCTAGAGTATTTTACTCGAGACTACAGAGTGTAAAATTCTTTATTATAGTGGATCACTTTTCTCCTCTCGGGCCCATGATTTTTTCCCCTTATTTAGAAGGGTTTCCCAAGTTAAAATCTTGGTGATGTTGTTGCTCTTTTTATTCTTGTTGATTACCATATCTTGGTGCTACATTATTGTTCCATTATTATTAGCGTGAATATTGTTTATGTTGGGTTTTCATTCCCAACAACTGGTATCATAGCACATATTTTGCTTATTCATAGAAATACTGATCACGGTAAGTAGTACTATACTTGATAGAAAATGTTTAGAGTAAGTACGAGGAAGAAAAATTCGATGGAATGGTGGTTTCTTAACATGGAAAAGAAGGATGAGGGATGTGCTCATTCTACATGGAATACACAAGGTACTAGATGTTGATGCCATGAAGCCCGATACCATGAAAGATGAGGATTGGGCTGACTTGGATGAAAAGGCTGCTAGTGCAATCAGGCTGCACTTATCAGATAACATGGTAAATAACATCATTGATGAAGATATTGCATGTGGCATTTGAACAAGGTTGGAAAGCATGTACATGTCCAAAACTAACAATTAAATCGTACCTGAAGAAGCAGTTGTACGCGCTACACATGGGTAAAGGTATGAATTTTTTGTCACATTTAAATTTGTTTAACAGACTAATCATACAGCTCGCCAACATCGAAGTAAAGGTCAAGGAAGAAGATAAAGCCATCTTGCTCTTGAACTCATTAGAATCTTCATACGATAATTAGGCAACGACTATCCTGCACAGTAAGACCACTATTGAGTTGAAGGACATCACATTGGTTCTTCTACTCAATGCGGAGATGAGAAAGAAACTTGAAAATCAAGGACATGCTTTCATCACAGAAGGTAGAGGCAGGAGTCACAAAAGGGGATTGATCAATTATGGTAGATTCAGAGCTCGTGGAAATTCCAAGAATTGATCCAAATCAAGAGCTAGAAATTGCTACAATAGTGATCAACCAGGCCACTTCAAAAGAGAATATCCAAATCCAAGGAAGGGCAAACAGAACTGCCATAGGTCAAATTATGATAGTGTTTTTCTCTTTATAAATGAGTAAGAGGAATGCATGTTTTTAGCAGGTCGAGAGTCGAAATGGGTAGTTGACACAACTGCATCTTACCATGCCATACCAATAAGAGATCATTTTGTAGATACGCAGCAGGTGATTTTGGCAGTATCAGAATGGGTAACACAAGTTACTCATATATTGTGGGTTCGATTACATTTGTATCAAGTCAAATGTTAGATGCACATTGGTTCTAAAAGACGTGCAACATGTACCTGATTTGCGAATGAGCTTGATCTCGGGAATTAAGACCGAGATGGATACGAGAACTTTTTTTCAAATAAATAATGAAGACTCACCAAGGGATCATTGGTGATTACAAAGGGAGTTGCTCGTGGCATGTTGTACAAGACAAATGCAAAAATATGCCGAGATGAGTTAAATGCAGCACAAGATGATATTTCTGCGAATTTGTGGCATGAACGAATGAGTCATATGAATAAGAAGGAATTCAGATTCTTGCAAGGAAATCACTCATCTTTTTGGCCAAAGGTACAATGGTAAAACCTCGTGTCTACTCATTATGTGGTAAGCAGCATAAAGTCTCATTTCAGATATCACCTAAAAGGAAATTGAATATACTTGATTGGTATATTCTAATGTTTATGGTCCAACAGAAATAGAATTGATGTGTGGTAACGAATATTTCGTTACTTTTATTGGTGATACTTCACGAAAATTGTGGGTTTATATATATCTTGAAAACCAAAGATCTGGTGTTTCAAGTTACTTATGAATTTCATGCTTATGTGAAAAGGGAGACAGGCCAAAAGCTAAAGCGTATCCGAAATGACAATGGAGGTGAGTAAACTTCAAGAGAATTTGAAGGGTATTGTCCGAGCCATAGAATAAGACATGAAAAGACAGTTCCTAGAACCCCACAACACAAGGGTGTAGTTTAGAGGATGAACCGCTCCATTGTTGAGAAGGTGAGAAGCATGCTCAGAATGGCTAAGCTGCCTAAGTAATTCTGGGGTAAAGTAGTTCGAACAACCTGTTACTTTATAAATAGAATTCCATTAGTTCCATTGGAATTTAACATCCCAGAGAGCGTTTGGACCAATACAGAGGTGTCCTACTCACATCTGAAGGTATTTGGTTACAGAGCTTTTGCACATATACCAAAGGAGTAGAGAATAAAGCTGAATGAAAAATCCATTCCCCTCATATTCATCGGATATGGAGATAAATTCAGGTACAGATTATGGGATCCTGTTAAGAAGAAGGTCATCAGAAGTAGAGATGCAATCTTCTGAGAAAGTGAAGTTGGAAGTGTAGATGATTAGTCAAAGAAGGTCAATAATGGTATAATCCCTAACCTTGTTACCACTCCTTCTACTTATAACAATCGCGCAAGTGCAGAAAGCAAGATCGATGAGGTTACCGAGCAGGGGGAGCAACCTGATGAGGTTATTGAGTAGGGTGAGAAACTTGATGATAATGTCGAGTAAGTGGAGTACCCCACTCAGGGAGAAGAAAAACCTTAACATATAAGGATATCGTAAAGGCCAAGGGTAGAGTCATGCAGGTACCCTTCCACAAAGTATGTCCTCATCAGTGATTGGGGGAGCCAGAAAATCTTAAAGAGGTGTTTTTCCATCCAGAAAAGAACCAGTAGATGAAATCCATGCAAGAAGATATGGAATCTATGTAAAATATTGCACCTACAAGCTGGTTGAACTTCCAAAGCGTAAAAGACACTTCAAATGCAAATTAGTCTTTAAGTTGAAGAAATATGGAAATGGCAAGCTGATCATATACAATGTTCGATTGGTGGTAAAAAAATTCGAACAAAAGAAAGGTACTGATTTTGACGAAATTTTCTCACTTGTTGTCAAAATGAATTCTATTTGAACAATTTTAAGCTTAGCAGCTAGCCTAGATCTTGCATTGGAGCAGTTAGATGTTAAAACTTCATTTCTTCATGAAGATTTGGAAGTAGAGATTTATATAGAGCAGCCAAAAGGATCTGAAGTAGCTAGAGAAAAACACATGGTGTGTAAATTGAATAAGGATCTTTATAGGTTGAAGCAGATACCAAGGAAGTGGTATGAGAAATTTGATTCATTCATGAAAAGTCAAACTTACATAAAGACCTATTCTGATCCATGTGTATACTTCAAAAGATTTTCTGATAACAATTTTATTATTTTGTTTTTGTATGTGGATGGCATGTTAATTGTAGGACAAATTAAGGAGCTTATTGCAAAGTTGAAGGAAGATTTGTCCAAGTCATTTGATATGAAGGACTTGGCCTAGCATACCAAATTATGTGAATGAAGATTTTTTGAGAGCAAACAAGTAAAAAGTTATGGTTGTCTCAAGAGAAGTACATTGAACGTGTACTAAAATGCTTCAACATGAGGAGTGCTAAGCGAATTAGCATACCTCTTGCTATTTATTTGAAGATAATAAAAAAGATGTGTCCTACAAAAATGGAAGAAAAAGAGAGCATGACCTGGGTTCCTTATTCTTCAGCAGTCAGAAGCCTGGTGTATGCAATGGTATGCATCATACCTGATATTGCTCATAAAGTTGGTGTTGTCAACATGTTTCTTGAAAATCCTGGAAAAGAACGCTAGGAAGCAGTCATGTGGATACTTGGGTACCTGAGAGGCACCACAGGAGATTGTTTCTATTTTGGAGGATCAGATCCATTCTTGACATATGCTGATATGGTTTGTGACATTGATAACAAAAAAATCACTACTGGATATATGTTTACATTTTTAGGGGAGCTATATCATGGCAGTCGAGGTTGTAGAACTGTGTCGCACTCTCTACAACTGAAGCGGAGTACATTGTTGCTACTGAAGCTAGAAAGGAGATGATATGGCTAAAACGGTTCCTTCAAGAGCTCGTCTTGCATCACAAGGAGTATAATGTCTATTGTGACATAACGTCAGGACCCAAAAATAATCCAATTAGTCGTGATAACACCTAAACCAACCCGCTAGGTAAGCCAGTTAACAATAACACAATTCAAATGAGATTAATGAGAAACAAATGATGAAAAAACTGAACTTTTTACAACTCCAAAGGATTGGTAGTAAAAGTCATAAGCCACTAAGACTTAGATTTACAAATTGAAATGAAATAATCACAACATATATTTGGAATGTACATGAACATAACTCAAATCTAAAGTTGCCTAGGACAAATGATAGCCATAAGTGGAAAGCGAGTACATCTTCAATGCCAGCTCCCGCCATGCACAACAATATCAGTTCCAAGATCTAGACGTAAGGTACAGAAGAATAGTATGAGTACAACCGATCACACGTACTCAATAAGTGTCCTAACTAATCTCGACAAGGTAAAACAAGCAAGAACTATAAATGATACTCACTAACATCTGTACAATTCATAATTTCAAAAAGTATAGAACAGATATGTGATCAGATCAGGAAAATCTCAGGTAAAAACCACTTTGATGCTCACAATTCTTTGTCTTGAAGTGTTCTACTTAGTCAACAATCTAGCGTGTAAAGAAGATATGCAAGTAAATTAGGTAAACAGTCAAGGAGATTGTAAGATGAAATGCAATAACCAATTATAGCAGTCCATTGCAGCGCACAACCAGATCCAATAATAGTAACAAAATAAGGCTTGTTGTGGGGTGCAACCCGATCTATTAATGGAAACTAGCTCTCCTAGAGCTCACATCAATCACAAACCAGTCAGTTTTTCACAATCTGCGTGCACACCATCGGGAGAGAAACATGAGAGGGCGACCCTAGGGGGATGGATTCTTGTTGGTCCAAGTGAAGTTTGTTTCGAAGATTGAATTATAAACTCAAGCATGAACCAGGTCCATACACAGTACACAGAATTCGGGCACAAGGCAGCACGTGAAGGAGATAAGCTTAAGTGGTTATATCTGATATCTCCTGAACGAAAAGGTTGAATAATTGATAAGGAGAAGGACTCTTTACTCGAGAGAACTCTATCCTAGATAAGGGAGGAGTTAGAAGTTGAATATAACTAGAACTCTTCTATCAAGGAAGAGTATAGCATTAGAAGTCTAGTTATTTCCCATTCTACTAATTCTATAAATTGCAGGATGTTCTCATTTTACAGGTACGCACAAATGCTGAAGTTAAACGTGAGTTGAGAGCAAAATAGCAAGGCATTTTGCAAACAACTCTTGTGTGATTCAAGTGTGCGAACTTGAAGCTACATGAACCAGGTAGAAGAACCAGTTCCAAGTGACTGTCTTTAACTTTAGTTTCATTGTATTAGGTGCTTCAAACTGTACTTTTCAGCTTTATCTAGATGCAATTGTACTAGGTACTCTGAGTGTTGTATTTAAGTTAGAGTTAACTTAAAGTTGTCGCAACAGCTAGAGGCTGGTTGCCACAAAGGGATTAGATGTAATCGTTAGGTTTACAAAGAGTTTTGTAAATGCTGTTTTAGCTTAGTGATTTAGTGAAGTGTTGGGGAAAATCCTACTGAGTAGCAGGTCCTGGTTTTTTCACCTTTTAAGCCAGGTGTTTTCCACGTAAAATACTTGTGTTCTTTACTTTCTACATTTACTATTCCGCAACCGTAGTATAAGGAACACATAGAAGAACCAGGTTTTTCTATAACTTGAGCACACGATAAGTTGGACACCACACAAATCATCCCCTCCCCCTCTTGTGTGTTATTGAAGTACAAAACATCAATTGGTATCAGAGCAGGTTATCCTTGAAGAGGCTTACACCTTAGGAGAAGATCAACATGAGTGCACCACTTGGAAATTAGGAAGGGCAATCCACTGCTAGGCCAACACTCTTTAATGGCCAATACTACTCTTGGTGACAAAACAGGATAAGAGATCACATTATAGGAGAGGACAATGAGCTATGGGACATTGTTCTCACTAATGGTCCACTGGCTATCTTGAAGAAACATGCTGAAGGAGTAGATATGCCAAAGACAAGAGCGGATTGCACTTCCGGGGACTTGAAGAAGTGGGAGAAGAATGTTAAAGCCAAGAAATGGCTTGTTTGTGGACTTAGTCCAGATGAGCATAGTAGAATCCAAAGTTGTTCCACTGCTAAGGAAATTTGGGAGACACTGCAAGTGGCTCACGAAGGAACACCTCACGTGAAGAGGTCTAGAGGAACTCTATTGTACTCTCAGTATGAGAACTTTTCTATGAAGGAAGGAGAAACCATTGAAGAAATGTACACAAGGTTCACTACACTGGCAAATGAGCTAAAATATCTTAGAAGGATTATTCCTTAAGAAGATAGAGTCGAAAAGATACTGACTAGGGTTTTGCCTATCACTTGGGAGAGCAAAATCACTGCTATCCGGGAATCAAAGAATATTGCCACTCTCCCACTGGCTGAATTTTAATTGGAAATCCCACAGCCTAAGAAGGAAAGAAGCTTGGCGCGCAGAATCGCTAAAGGTTCTGATCTGGAAGATGATGAAATGGCTATGATCACCAAGGACTTCAAGAAGTACATGAGGAGAGGAAAGGGTTCTTCGAAAAGTGGAAGCTATAGCAAGTCAAAAGCTCCTGAGAAGCTTACCAATGTTAGCTGCTACAAGTGTGGAAAGACTGATCACCACATTAAGAACTGTCCTTTGCGGGAGATTGACTGGAAGAAGGAAAGAGTTGAACCAAGGAACATGTTCAACCCAAGAACAGCAACAACAAAGGATCAACCAAGGCTATGGTCGCTGCTTGGGAAGAAAGCTCAAATAAAAGCTCAGATGATGATGATGAGGATGAACAAGCACTTATGGCCATTGGAGAATCTGATGAAGGAACTGAGGTAAGTGTCCTTCATCTCAAAGATAAGATTAAATTTTTGTCTAAAGAAATATTATCTGAGTTACTGCTGGATCTAATTGAAGAATTTGAGGATGTAAACGACCAAAAGGAACAACTGTGTAAAGAATGTGTGGTTCTAAAGGCCAAGTGCAAAACTCCGGAACTTAGGTTTAGTGAAACTGTAAGTGAAATACTATGTTGAAGAACCGGGTTCATGCACTTGATTCAACTGTTCTAAAGCTTATATTTGAAAATCTAAAATTTAATCTAGGAACAGGCAAAAATATAGTTGATCACACATAACTCACTTTAAAATGTAGGAAAAATGAAGGATGAGTTGTACAAGAGAGATAAACAGGTAAGAATTCTAAAGGAGGATATAAGCAAGGTCAACCTGTAAATGGAATAGATCCTCCGATGCACTTTCATGGCTACAAGAACACCATAGTAGCAACAAAATAGGACAAGGCTTTGGGAACCCGACACGTAAGTGGGATCCAAAAATCAAGTACCTCACATTTCCTAAGGACAAAATTTGCACACACTGTGGTAAAACAGGTCACTATAGTGAATCCACTGCAAAAGAAAAGCAAGTCAAAAGAACAAAGAATCTGTTCAAGGGAAGAATAGGCTACGAAGTTGGGCTAAAAAGAATCTAATTCATCCTTTTGCCTATAGAAAGGGGCCCAAACTAGTTTGGGTTCGTAAGACTAACCCCTGATTTTCTTTTGCAGGTCCAAGTGAAGGGGAGCAGCCAAATATGGTACATGGATAGTGGCTGCTCAAAGCACATGACAGGAAGCAAGAGCCAGTTCCTTTCACTTGAGAACCTTAAATGAGGTAATGCCTCCTTTGAAAATGGAAAGAAAGGTGAGACCATTGGGGTTGGAAAGATAAGTAAGACTGATTCTCACTCTATTGAGAATGTCCACTTGATAGATGGACTAAAATACAGTCTAATAAGTGAATCACAACTATGTGATAGAGGTCACATGGTAGCATGCACATCTACAAAATGCTTTGTGGTTAATCTTGCCAATGCCAAGATGGTTTTGCAGGGAAAAAGAGTGAACAACATATACGTTGTGGATCTGTCCACAATTTCAGATAATGGACTTACTTGCTTAAGTGTGTTGGATTGAGAAGACTCCATATAAGCCTTCTCAATCACAAACCGGTCAGTTTTTCACAATCTGCGTGTACACCATCAGGAGAGAAACATGAGAGGGCGACCCTAGGGGGATGAATTCTTGTTGGTCCAAGTGACGTTTGTTTCGAAGATTGAATTATAAACCCAAGCATGGACCAGGTCCATACATAGTACACAGAATTCGGGCACAAGGCATGCACGTGAAAGAGATGAGCTTAAGTGGTTATATCTGATATCTCCTGAACGAAAAGGTTGAATAATTGATAAGGAGAAGGACTCTTTACTCGAGAGAACTCTATCCTAGATAAGGGAGGAGTTAGAAGTTGAATATAACTAGAACTCTTCTATCAAGGAAGAGTATAGCATTAGAAGTCTAGTTATTTCCCATTCTACTAATTCTATAAATTGCAGGATGTTCTCATTTTACAGGCACGCACAAATGCTGAAGTTAAACGTGAGTTGAGAGCAAAATAGCAAGGCATTTTGCAAACAACTCTTGTGTGATTCAAGTGTGCGAACCTGAAGCTACATGAACCAGGTAGAAGAACCAGTTCCAAGTGACTGTCTTTAACTTTAGTTTCATTGTATTTGGTGCTTCAAACTGTACTTTTCAGCTTTATCTAGATGCAATTGTACTAGGTACTCTGAGTGTTGTATTTAAGTCAGAGTTAACTTAAAGTTGTCGCAACAGCTAGAGGCTGGTTGCCACAAAGGGATTAGATGTAATCCTTAGGTTTACAAAGAGTTTTGTAAATGCTGTTTTAGCTTAGTGATTTAGTGAAGTGTTGGGGAAAATCCTACGGAGTAGCAGGTCCTGGTTTTTTCACCTTTTAAGCCAGGTGTTTTCCACGTAAAATACTTGTGTTCTTTACTTTCTACATTTACTATTCCGCAACTGTAGTATAAGGAACACATAGAAGAACCAGGTTTTTCTATAATTTGAGCACACGATAAGTTGGACACCACACAAATCATCCCCTCCCCCTCTTGTGTGTTATTGAAGTACAAAACATCAATTGGTATCAGAGAAGGTTATCCTTGAAGAGGCTTACACCTTAGGAGAAGATCAACATGAGTGCACCACTTGGAAATTGGAAAGGGCAATCCACTGCTAGGCCAACACTCTTTAATGGCCAATACTACTCTTGGTGACAAAACAGGACAAGAGATCACATTATAGGAGAGGACAATGAGCTATGGGACATTGTTCTCACTAATGGTCCACTGGCTATCTTGAAGAAACATGCTGAAGGAATAGATATGCCAAAGACAAGAGTGGATTGCATTTCCGGGGACTTGAAGAAGTGGGAGAAGAATGTTAAAGCCAAGAAATGGCTTGTTTGTGGACTTAGTCCAGATGAGTATAATAGAATCCAAAGTTGTGCCACTGCTAAGGAAATTTGGGAGACACAGCAAGTGGCTCACGAAGGAACACCTCACGTGAAGAGATCTAGAGGAACTCTATTGTACTCTCAGTATGAAAACTTTTCTATGAAGGAAGGAGAAACCATTGAAGAAATGTACACAAGGTTCACTACACTGGCAAATGAGCTAAAATATCTTAGAAGGATTATTCCTTAAGAAGATAGAGTCGAAAAGATACTGGGAGAGCAAAATCACTGCCATCCAGGAATCAAAGAATATTGCCACTCTCCCACTGGATGAATTTTAATTGGAAATCCCATAGACTATGAACTTAGGAGACAAACCATGAAGATGAATGTACCTAAGAAGGAAAGAAGCTTGGCGCGCAGAATCACTAAAGGTTCTGATCTAGAAGATGATGAAATGGCTATAATCACCAAGGACTTCAAGAACTACATGAGGAGAGGAAAGGGTTCTTCTAAAAGTGGAAGCTATAGCAAGTCAAAATCTCCTGAGAAGCTTACCACTGATGGCTGCTACAAGTGTGGAAAGACTGATCACCACATTAAGAACTGTCCTTTGCGGGACATTGACTGGAAGAAGGAAAGAGTTGAGAAAAGGAACATGTTCAACCCAAGAACAGCAACAACAAAGGATCAACCAAGGCTATGGTCGCTGCTTGGGAAGAAAGCTCAAATAAAAGCTCAGATGATGATGATGAGGATGAACAAGCGCTTATGGCCATTGAAGAATCTAATGAAGGAACTGAGGTAAGTGTACTTCATCTCAAAGATAAGATTAAATTTTTGTCTAAAGAAATGTTATCTGAGTTACTGTTGGATCTAATTGAAGAATTTGAGGATGTAAATGACCAAAAGGAACAACTGTGTAAAGAATGTGTGGTTCTAACGGCCAAGTGCAAAACTCCGGAACTTAGGGTTAGTGAAACTGTAAGTGAAATACTATGTTGAATAACCGGGTTCATGCACTTGACTCAACTGTTCTAAAGCTTATATTTGAAAATCTAAAATTTAATCTAGGAACAGGCAAAAATATAGTTGATCACACATAACTCACTTTGGAAGAAAATGTAGGAAAAATGAAGGATGAGTTGTACAAGAGAGATAAACAGGTAAGAATTCTAAAGGAGGATCTAAGCAAGGTCAACCTGTAAATGGAATAGATCCTCCGATACACTTTCATGGCTACAAGAACACCATAGTAGCAACAAAATAGGACTTGGCTTTGGGAACCCGACACGTAAGTGGGATCCAAAAATCAAGTACCTCACATTTCCTAAGAACAAAATTTGCACACACTGTGGTAAAACAGGTCACTATAGTGAATCCACTGCAAAAGAAAAGGCAAGTCAAAAGAACAAAGAATTTGTTCAAGGGAAGAATAGGCTACGAAGTTGGGCTAAAAAGAATCTAATTCATCCTTTTGCCTATAGAAAGGGGCCCAAACTAGTTTGGGTTCGTAAGACTAACCCCTGATTTTCTTTTGCAGGTCCAAGTGAAGGGGAGCAGCCAAATATGGTACATGGATAGTGGCTGCTCAAAGCACATGACAGGAAGCAAGAGCCAGTTCCTTTCACTTGAGAACCTTAAATGAGGTAATACCTCCTTTGAAAATGGAAAGAAAGGTGAGACCATTGGGGTTGGAAAGGTAAGTAAGACTGATTCTCACTCTATTGAGAATGTCCACTTGATAGATGGACTAAAATACAGTCTAATAAGTGAATCACAACTATGTGATAGAGGTCACATGGTAGCATGCACATCTACAAAATGCTTTGTGGTTAATATTGCCACTGGCAAGATGGTTTTGCATGGAAAAAGAGTGAACAACATATATGTTGTGGATCTGTCCACAATTTCAGATAATGAACTTACTTGCTTAAGTGTGTTGGATTGAGAAGACCCTCCTGTGGCACAAGAGACTTGGACATGCCAGTCTAAGTCAACGCAACAAACTAGTCTCCAAGGGCTTGGTGATAGGGTTGCCTAACATTAAGTTCAAGGAAGATAAAATTTATGAGGCTTGTGTAAGGGGGAAGCAGATAAGATCCTCTTTCAAAAGCAAGAAAGTGGTAAGCACCACCAGGACGATGGAACCGGTCCATATGGATCTTTGTGGACCAATGAGAACATTGAGCAGAGGTGGTAAGATATATGTTATGGTGCTTGTTGATAATTACTCCTAGGACTCCGTAACAAAATGGAGCAGTTGAAAGAAAAAATAGGACATTGAAAGAAATGGCTAGGACTATGCTTCTTCTTAGTAAACTGCCCCATAGTTTCTTGGCAGAAGTTGTGAACATTGCATGCTACATTATAAATAGGTGCATGACTAGACCTCTTATTGAGAAGACTCCAAATGAGTTACTTAAAGGGAGGAAGCCAAATATATCCCATCTTCGGGCATTTGGATGCAAGTGCTTTGTGCGTAATAATGGTAAAGACTCCTTAGGTAAGTTTGATCCCAGAAGTGATGAGGGAGTATTCTTGGGATATTCTTCACATAGTAAAGCTTATAAGATACATAACAAAAGAACTATGTGTGTTGAAGAAAGTGTACATGTGATTTTTGACGAAACTAACATTCTTTCTGAGAGGCAGGAACATGATGATGAAGCAATTGGGCTAGTAATAAACTCAAATGAAACCATAGCCCAGACTAAAGCTGCACCAGAGGAAGGAATAGGTGATGGAATATGTCCTTTCACCCAGGGCAACTTGACAAGGGGAACTGAACAAAGAGAAAATGATCCTCAAACCTCGAGGGAGCCAGTTGGTTGTGAAACCTTTCAAGTATCAAAGTTCTCATCCCATTGAGAACACAATTACTGATCCATCCTCTGGAATCATAAACAGATCTTTCTTGAAGAATCTTTGTGTTTTTGATGCTTTTTTTTATCTCTTTATTAAACCTAAAAATATTGCTAAGGCTTTGCAGGATGCATACTGGGTGAATGCAATGCAAGATGAACTCAACCAATTTGAAAGAAGTCAAGTTTGGCATCTGGTACCAAGACCCACGGACATATCAGTAATTGGAACAAATGGGTCTTCATAAACAAACTTGGTGAAGATAGAACAGTTACACGAAACAAGGCAAGATTGGTGGTTTAAGGATATACTCAAGATGAGGGCATAGACTAAGATGAGACTTTTGCTCTAGTTGCAAGATTATAAGCAATTAGACTCCTTGTAGCCTTTGCTACTTACATGGAATTCACTCTCCATCAGATGGATGTCAAGAGTGCCTTCCTCAATGGCTACCTAAAGGAGAAAGTGTTTGTCAAGCAACCTCCGGGCTTTGAAAGCAAGGACTGTCCTAATCATGTGTACAAGCTTGACAAGACACTTTATGGGCTCAAGTAGGCTCCAAGGTCATGGTATGAAAGATTATTAAAATTCTTTCTTGAGCATGGCTACAAGAGAGGCTATTGTGCTAGATTTCAATCAAATCCAAAGGAGTCTCACCTGATAGCTGTCAAGAAGATATTGAGATACCTAAAAGGCACTACTGACCTTTGTCTATGATACCCAAAAGGTAGTAATTTCAACTTAGTGGTATATGCTGATGCTGATTATGCATGTTTTTTTACGGATAGAAAGAGCACCTCAGGTATGGCACACTTTCTTGGCTCATGTCTTTTGTCTTGGGCCACCAAAAAGAAAAATTCTATGGCTTTATCTACTACTGAAGCTGAATATGTTGTTGCTACCTCATGTTATGCTCAATTATTGTGGATCAAATAACAATTAATGGACTTTTGAATTGATGTAGGTTTATCTTTTGTGATAACACTAGTGCAATTAGTATGACCAAGAACCCGGTTCATCACAAAAGAACGAAGCACATAGATGTTAGACATCACCTTTTGAGGGATAACTATGAAAAGGGATTGATCACTATGGAATTTTGTGCTACTGGCAAGCAAATAGCTGACATCTTCACAGAGGCTCTAAGTAGATATCACTTTGAAAGAAACATGTTAGAATTAGGGATGATTAAGATTACCTAAAAGGAACCAGTTCTAACTCAAAAATTGGCTAGAAAATCTGTGAATTTTGTACATAATTCGATTAGATTTTGCTCTGTCTCATATTTCTTTTCTTTGAAAAGTCAGACTTACACAAGAGATTTCTTAGTGAAGAACCTGGTTCATCAAGATTACATGGTACGTACTCTCCACTATGCATATTTTGGAATAATTATATTTGGATCATGATAAAAAAGAGTGTCCCATTTAATCCTAACCTCCTTGAACTTATCCCACGAAATGAACCAGTTTCACCCAAAGAGAGTCCCAAAACGCAGTAAGTGCCTAGATTCTAGGGAGAATCCTCAACGTCTTTTCAAACTGACTCCTAGTTTGATTAGACTCCTGAGCTTCTGAAAAAGTTGTCATTACCCAATCAAATTATCCCTCTTTAAATTGATTTGGCCTAAGTCATTTCTTCACTTCTAATTTACAACTGCCAAACAATTCTCTCTATCTTCTCTCAACTTCTAAACACACATAATCTTCTTCTCTCATCCTCTAACCATAAATGGCTAACAACTCTTAAAATCACTCATCACCACCCAAAGAATCCAAACCCACTCCTTCAACCCACCGTCAACCACATCTATCTCTTGGAAATGAAGATTCAAGATGCTTGTCGCCAAGTAGTCACAGGAGGAGAACAAATCAAGAAAATCAATGAGCAACTGAAGGCATGTCAGGCAGATGAACCCCAAGAATCTGAAGATTCTTTCATGTATGAAAATGAGGGGGAAGAAACTATTTCATCTGATGTAGAGCAGGTAACATTTGATCCAAAAATCACATCTGAGACTATCTCTGAGGTTGCTGAAAATCTAGAAAATAGGTTTGTTTTGGTAGGAACTATGGCTAGGGTTGAAACAACTGAGTCTAGGAAATTGGGTGATAAAAAGAAAAAGAAAAAAGAAATAAAGAGAGAGGGTGCTCAAGGAGATATGAGGGGAATGGGAAAAGGATTGGCTAAATCTTCACCCACTCCCGTTGGTTTGACTGAAGAAACAGGAGCTATGGTAGTATGGAGTAAGGAATCTGCTAAAGAAGAAGAAAAATTGAGAGAAAAAGAGGGAAGTGGGTTGGAGAAGCTGCTGAGGGGTTGGTTAGATTGGGGAAGAATGTTCAAGAACATGTTCCTTCAATACAAGAACCGCTCAAAGATCTAAGAAAACGTGTGTCTGACAGCTATAATCCAAAAAGGAAGAAGAGTTCAAGAGTTAAAATTCCTGGAACTGCTAGGGCAAATAAGAAAAGAAAGGCTACTTCTTCTATCCCTATAGAGACTCCTCCCACAAGAGGAAGAGCTATAAGAAGTCAGAAGGAGCAGAGTGAGGCTGAACTTGAGAAGGCCTTAAAAGAAAGTAAAAAAAAAAAGATGCTGCAAAGGAAAAGAAGAAGGTGGTTGAGCCTGTTGAGGCAGTTGAAATTGAGGAGATGGATCTGGTCCTTCATGATGAAGAGGAGGCAGAAGAGGTGGAGGTTGTGACTCCAAAAGCAAAGAAAATCAAGACTTCCAAAAAGAAGTCTCCTTCAAAAATAAAGTTAGCAGAACCTTCTACCTTGGCAAAAAGAACCAGGCCTGCCTTGAAGTCTAGAAAAGTGAAAGTTGTGGAGGAACAAGAGAGCGAAGAAGAAGAACAATCTGGTGCAGAGAAGGACAAGATGGTTAAGTTTGGGAAAAGAACCTTCTTGAAAGGTAGACTCCTCTGGGACATGGAGGAGGAAGGCATGATGATGTTGCTGAAAAAACTATAACTGCAGGGTTGGAAGGACATGGTCCTTCAGATGGATAGAAAACTTGCCAGAATTGAGATTGTTGAGTTCATGGAAAATTATGAGATCAAAAATGGCAGAGTAACCAGTGTGGTGAAGCGAATGATTGTGAGCTTCGGTGACGAAGAATTGGGAGAGATTCTGGGTGTACCTGCTGAAGGGTACAGTGATTACAAAAAGCTCAAATGGCCAAGCCTAGAGAACCTTCCAGCCTCCCTTGCCATTACAAG
Source organism: Nicotiana obtusifolia (assembly GCA_002018475.1). Taxonomy (NCBI): domain Eukaryota; kingdom Viridiplantae; phylum Streptophyta; class Magnoliopsida; order Solanales; family Solanaceae; genus Nicotiana; species Nicotiana obtusifolia. The sequence continues at coordinate 16,936 of MCJB01050217.1, forward strand.
GAAGTTTGCTGACAATGAGTTAGAGCTACAGGCCCAGGCTGTATACAAATGTGAGACGAAGCCACCCCATAAAGTGATGTTTGAATTTGTTAACAAGGTTGTGCTGTCCAGGCAGGAAAGAAGGCACATTGCCACATTCATGGACTTGGTCGTTATGGAATGTCTGGACAGTGGGAGGCAAATCAATTGGCCTGAGTTTGCCATCCAGCTTCTTGATAGGGTTCTAACTAGCACCAAAACTCATGCCATACCTATGGTTTCATTCTCACGATTGTACTTGCTCACTTCAAGGTACCTCTCAAGAAATGGAAAGTTGGTAATAGCAAGGATCACTTTGGGGCAAACACTTTGACTGCATATGACTATGAAGTCCACACTACTCCCAAAGAACCCAGTTCATCCAAGAAGGTACCTGTGAACAACAAAGTGCGAGCTTTGGTACAAGAGAGTGTGGCTAATGATGCTGAGATTGAGAGGCTGAAGAAGAGGTTGGCTGAAGTAGAAACTGAGAGGAGTGCTCTCAGGGCTGAGCTTGCAAAGGAGAAGGAGAAGAATTAAGGCATTCTTCATGATATGTTAACGCTACTTCAGGCCAGAAACCAAGAACCTGGTCCTTCCCATCCTTGAAACCTTCCTAGCCTAATTAGACAAACTAGTGATGCGAATGAGATTTCTTTTTGTTCTTTTTGCTCATGATCCAGTATCTTTATTTTTCTTGCTTTGTGGATGAATAGTATCAATGTTAATCAAATATTTTTTTGCTCTAACTGTTTGTTGATTCTTCTTAGATAGCTAATATCATTAGATTGATATATGATGTTTGACTCCATGATTGCATTTGAAGTATCCTCAGTGGCCATGAGTAATATCTAGTAAAATATGATTATCTAACATAATTATGCAAACTTTTCGATGATGCCAAAAGGGGTAAATGGTTGTGCATTTTACTTTGGACTGTGATGTTTATAACCTAATGAACTTGGTCTTTGATGATTAGTGACTTTAAAACGGAAAGTGCTCTAACATTTTGTTGATATTGAGCTGAGTTGAAACAGGGCTTATGCTTATGCAAAGCACAGAGTTTGTCATCATCGAAAGGGGGAATTCGTTGGCCCAAGTGAAGTTTGTTTTGATGATTGACAAAGGAACTCAAGCATGAACCAGGTCCATACATAGTGTACACAGACATGGGCGTAATTCAGGCACAAGGCGTGAAGTAGATAAGCTTAAGTGGTTATATCTGATATCTCCTGAACGAAAAGGTTGCATAATTGATAAGGAGACTCCTTACTCGAGAGAACTCTATCCTAGATAAGGGAGGAGTTAGAAGTTGAAGATAACTAGAACTCTTCCACCAAGGAAAAGTATAGCATTAGAACTCTCGTTATTTCCTATTCTACTAACTCTTTAAATTGCAGGATGTTCTCATTTTGCAGGTACACACAAATGCTGAAGTTAAACGTTAGTTGAGAGCAAAATAGCAAGGCATTTTGTCAACAATTCTTGTTTGATTCAAGTGTGCGAACCTGAAGCTATATGAACCAGATAGAAGAACCAGTTCCAAATGTCTGTCTTTTACTCTAGTTTCATTGTAGTAGGTATTAGTTTCATTGTAGTAGGTGCTTCAAATTTTACCTTTCAGCTTTATCTAGAAGCAATTGTACTAGGTACTCTAAGTGTTGTATTTAAGTTAGAGTTAACTTGAAGTTGTCGCAACAGCTAAAGGCTAGTTGCCACAAAGGGATTAGAGGTAATTCTTAGGTTTACAAAGAGATGTGTAAATGCTGTTTTGGCTCAGTGACTTAGTGAAGTGTTGGGGAAAATCCTGCTGAGTAGTAGGTCGTGGTTTTCTCCACCTTTTGAGCCAGGTGTTTTCCACGTATAGTACTTGTATTCTTTACTTTTCGCATTTACTATTCCACAATAGTAGTATAGGGAACACATAGAAGAACCAGGTCCTTTTATAATCTGTGCATGCGACAAATTGGACACCACACAAATCACCCCCCTCTTGTGTGGTATTGAAGTACAAAACATCAATCCTTATCCACACACAAGCACGGCCAATTTAACGTGCAACCAACCCAGCGTGTTCAGAAGCTCAATATCATAATCCGCCCGGTGTGGTCACATGCTCAATGTGATGGATCCACCCGGTGTGGTCACAGGCTATATCACAATCCTCCCGGCGTGGTTACATGCATATCGACACAATCCGCCAGCATGGTCACATGCATAACAATACAATCCATCCGGCGTGGTCACATGCATAATAATACAATTCTCCAGCATTGTCACAGGTGCATAACAATACAATCTGCCCAGCGTGGTCATATGCATCCAGTCCAAATCATATTACACAGAAGCAAGTATACATGAACACATGTATATGATGAATAATTATCAGATTTCATGCTTCTAGACTAATATAATAACATGCTAAACTGTAGGCATATGCAACGTGTGCTATCATAGCTCAAATTCGCAATTTTATCGCAGAAATAGTAATTACCAAGTTTATTCGGGGATTTAGACTCTCTCATAATCTCAAAGACGGTTCAAATAGTTCTCAACAATGATACAAATATGAGAAACATTATAACTTAAAGCTTATTAGTCAACTCTAGGTATATCATAGCCTAAACACTACCCCGAGCATGGATAAATACCCTGGTGCTCGCACATGGACTCAACCCCACACATATGTGCACCCATAACGCGTAGCTGTCACAAATAATTCAGGCAACTAGTGCCTTAACCAAGTTTAGATAAGATACTTATCTCAAACAAGCCAAAACAAATACCAAGCAAGCCAAACGTGGCTTAACTACTCTGCTTGCTTAACACAAGTCTTATTTAACCTTCACGAACCACTGCACTACCCAACAAGCTCCGGCTCGAAAGCAAGAAGCAAGGGCGCAGCAACTGCGCGAAGTTGCACCTTAGCGCATCCATTTTCTTGCTCGTTAGCGCTGTTTTTTTATTGAAATTACGTTGATACTTCCACATATTATGGGTAACATAGGAGACATCTCTAATTTTTCCCCGGGGAATCTATAGAATTCCCACTGCTTAACTTTCAATTCGCTTCTGACCATCAAATGAAATGTGCCCTCTAGAAATTCCATCCCACGCGTATCAACCTCCGAAAGCTCGAAACTAGCCAAAAGTGACTCAAAAATATCAAATAATGCCATAGGAGACAAACCCAATTGATAAAGGTCAAATCTTTAATCAATTACTCAAAGTCAAACAAAAATTCAATCCTAGGACCGCACTTCAGAACCCGACAAAACTTACAAAATCCGACAACCCATTCAATTACGATTCCAATCATACTAATTTCACTCAAATCCGACTCCATATTGATGTTCAAAACTCAAAATTCACTTTAGAAAAGTTTAGACAAAATTCCCAATTTCTCTTTAAAATACATAATCCAAATGCCAAAATCGAAGATAGATTCATGAAATATAATCAAAACCGAGTAGAAAGCAATTAGCCCAATCCATGGGGTAAAAATTGCTTCCAAAATCACTCAAATCCGAGCTCTATATGAAAAAATGACTAAGACCTTCATAATAGAGTACTTTGTACACTGCTCATGAGGTACACACGATTGCGGTCACTAACCTCGCGATCGCGATTCCAATATTTTCCAGCACATTTTTTACCCTATATGATTGCGTCCATTTTCCCCCAATCACAATGAACAAATTTCCATTAACACTTCCTAAACTCTTCTCAGAAAGTCTATAGTGTATGAACCATAAATTTTTGTACATAACTCCAAATGACAAACGGTTTAACTTTCGGAAAACTAAAAACAAAGGGCTACCACTTTCATTTTTAGATCATCTCCAAATTCCTCATAGATTGCAAGATATAAGATTAAGAAGTCAGCTTAGTGACAGCAGAATTTCTTCTTCACGAACGCGAAGCTTCCTCCGCAAACGCGACTCTCATATCCACTTTTTCCATTTTAATCTTCACGATCGAGACTATTCTCTGCAATCGCAGTGTACACTCCTGTAGCCAAAAACCAGCAGGTGAAAATTGCCTAAAAATGGTCTGATACTAATCCGAAATACACCCGAGCCCCTTGGGACCCCGTCCGAACATACCAACAAGTTCCATAACATAACACGGACTTACACTAGGTCTCAAATCACGCATAACGATATCAAAACCATGAATCGCACCTCAAATAAAATATAATAAATTATTGAACTTTCAACTTCCAATACTCGTGCCGAACCATATCAAATCTACCTGGAATGACAAATTTTGCACACATGTTCCAAATGACATAACGAAGCTATTCCAGCTCCCAGAAAAATAATTCGAACCAGATATCATCAAAGTCAACTCTTGTTTAAACATATGAACATTCCAAACCTCCAAATTTCCAGCTTATGCCAAATAGTGCCGAAACCTTCTAGAAATATCAAAATGCTAATCTAGGCATAGGTTCAAGTCCAAAATCACCATCCAGACCTAATGGAACCATCAAAACTCCAATCCAAGGTCAAATACATAAAAGTCAAACTTAGTCAACTCTTCCAACTTAAAACTTCCTAGTTGAGAATCATTCTTCCAAATCAATCTTGAATCACGTAAAAATCTGACGTTTTATACAAGTCATAATACATCATATGAAGCTACTCAAGCCTTCAAATAGCTGAATCGAACGCGAATGCTCATATTAACTTGTCGGGTCATTCCAAGTAAAGGTGCAACAGAAAAGAGAAAAAAAATATGAAAATGTCAGATGCCGTAGCAAGTTTGGCTATATCTTCTTTTAGATTTTGATTTGCAAATCTGTAAATTGTCAAGTTTGCGAAAATAGTAGGTGCGAGACAAAGCAATTTTGCAATTTCAAATTGCAATAAACAATCGTTTTGATTTGTGGCAGATAGGGCGCTAACACTATAAAAGGAGAACTTCGGCTCTCATTTCCACACACCCCACCTTTTAGAAATATAATAGAAAGTTAAAGTGCAGTGTGAGGTATTCATACGCGGTGTGGTCTGTAAGGAAAAAAAACAGAAGCGATTGTAGTAAGGTGAAAATCTCAAAAGAGAGTTATTTCTTTAAAGTGATTAGTGGTCCCTGGAGTATTTTACCCGGGACTACGAAGTGTAAAACGCCTTATTATAGAGGATTACTTTGCTACTCTTGATCCCGGGGTTCTTTTTCCTTATTCAGAGGAGTATTCCACGTTAAAATCTTGGTGTCGTTGTTGCTCTTTTTATTCTTGTTGATTACCATATCTCGGTATTACGTTATTATTCTGCTATTATTATGTGAATATTGCTTCTTTGGGGATTTATTTCCAACATTTAGGAGTATATAATTTTGAAACAGGGGGAGTGTTAGTTGACTGATTCAAAAGTAAAGCGCCATATTTTTAGGAGCTGCTTTTTTATGTTTCCACTTAGATCTTTATAGGAGTCCTAATTTATTGAAATTAGTTAGTTAGTGGGGTCAACTTATGTAGCATTATTTCAGGTAGTAGAATAGTGATAAGTTAGTGCGCTATTTTTCCGCTTAGTTGGTTTCTCTATAAATGCTATTTAAAGGCTTATACTATTTGTTTCTAAGTGCAGTGAAAAAATTAAGTTTCTTTCTCACTTCTCAATATTTTAGTAAGTCTTTATTTGACTCTTTTGCTAACACAGATGAAGAGCTTTAGGAGTACTGATAACCCTTTTACTGTTATGTTTCTCTGCTCATTTTACTCTGTTTATTTGCAACAAGAAGCTTTGTTGAGTAAATTGACGTTGAAAAAGAGTGAACTTGATAAAAAGTTGAGGAGAGAAAAAACATTGAGGAGAGTGTCTAACCTAATTTTCGCAAATGTATTTATTTCTGCTCTACTTTGCACAACTGTTGTTGCAGTTGTCATAGTGCCACTAGTCACAGTGTCACCAGTAGCCAGTGGTGGATCCAGGATTTTAAGGTCGTGGGTGCTCATTTTCTTTAACATAAATTTGCTAGCAATTATATAGTATAAGTGCACAACTATTCTAACGCGACAGTGTAAAATGTTAATGAGAAAACACCGGTTAATATTATTATTACTACCAAAACAGTCTTCTAATCATAAGTCACAATGAACTTTGTACAAAGCATAAACGGTAAACATGGAAAAAAAATCCAAGAAGCGCAGAAGGGTTTGGTTGTTTGGTGTCTAATAGACGCTAAATTTATCCTTAAACTAATGAATGAGATAAAGCCCAAAGGACTAGGAAAAATGACAAAAGAAATCTAAAGAAAAGGCCAAAGTATTTAAAAGAATGAAAGATATAGTATAGAAGATTGAGAGGCAAAGGCTTTGCATTGGGAATCGAACTCATGTGGCTTAAAATAACACTCCCTAGTTTCAGCTTTGAACCAAAGAACCCATGAAGCTTTTTGGTTTGTAAGTACTTACTAATTCAATATAGCGCTTTCTTATGTTTTCTTATATAACCGTACCTGCCACGACCTATGTAAATCCGCCCCTGCCAGTAGCTGCAGCCTCAGTGACTCTGGGGAATTGGATAAATTTGACGTGGGAGAAATATGAGAATGAGTTAAAGAGGAAAAGATATATATATTAAGTTCTATGTATGCTGGTAATTTTGTTGTGATTCAAGACTTGAAGCATAATTAGGTTATGATCGACAAATTGTAATTAACAATGGAGGGTTGTTGCATACTGTGCAATCAGGGAAACAGATGTTGTCACGAGCACAATAAAAGTGATCAAAATGAATGTGAATGGCTTTTCGAAAACCATCGACGAATGTAACCAGGATATCAGGATTGCATGCACAGTAGTGATCTTACCGAAGATTATCAATAATCCAATAGCTCAAATCAAGGTTGTATGTTCTTTGATTAATTGTACCTGTCTACTTATTTTTTGGTCATGTACTTGTTGAAAAGTTAATCTCCATTTAAACTTAATTTCCGTGTTTGTTCCTTCATGTTTCTCATAAGTTTAAATGCATGAATTTCTTTGTTAATAAATTAACATGGCGCATGAAGTAGTATGTTCTGTAGGGTTAAAGAGTTAGAAGATGTTAGTGATCAAGTATTTGTCGTAGGATACACCCGTCATGACCTGATATTTGGTTTAATGTATGTATATTCTGATGTATATTGTCCCACATTGTGCTCATGTCCTGTAAATTTCGGATGTATAATATAATGATTTGTGCTAATTTTTGATATTTCTATGTAGGTATCATTCGGATGCGATTGCGGATGAATGTACGCGAATTCGAGCGAATATGGGAAGAAAAGGCAAAATGGCCCAGTTGAACGCCACAGGAAGCATGGGGCGCTACGTGTGGCGCATAAAACAGAATGCTGAAAATTTGACCGCCAGGGCCAGCGCCCCATGCTGCCCTTGAAGCTAAAAACGTGAACATGTCCTACTTCGACCGGGACTCGATTATTTCAACCCCAAGACGCCCCCAACTCATATAAAAGCCAACCTAAACCTATATTGTGGAGGACGTGACTTTGAGAGAAAAACAAAAGTACGAAACACTCGGGAGCATGGATTTGATCAATTCTTCCATTCTTCTTCTAGTATTCATTTTTTTTATGTTTGAAAATATTATTTTTGATGATTGTATGAAAATGAGTAGCTAAGAACCCTATTGTTCCGGGGCCATGGGTGCTACATGAATGTTGACATTTGAAGCTTAAATTGACAAGTTTGATTTTATCATATTGGGTTGTTTATTTAATTGTGTTTTTAATTATTTTGCTGAGTAGCTAATAGTGAAATACTATCTATGAATCTAGAGTTGAACTCGAAAGTGGGGATTCTAGATTGTATATAGAATTAAATAGAGCAAGTTATTGAGCCTGGGCATCGGGGAACATATTCGTAATTAAGATAGAAATATACCTAATTACCTTGCTTGGTTGAAATAAGGGAAGTATAAATGCATTCTTGTTAGTCTTAATTCCATAGATATATAGGCATTAAGTTAGCTTGAATAGGCGAGTAAGAACTCGACAGATTCTTATGAGTAATATCAAAACTGTCAATCAACAATCCAGATAAATCAATTAGTTAGTTTAACCCAAGAACGCAACAAGATTGTTAGCTAGCCTATGACCCTGGAATATCCTCTCCTACTGATTTTTATTCAATATTACTTAAGTATTATGGTTGATTTTGATTTATTTTCATTGCTTGATAGTTTGTTAGGTAGTAAATTAGTCACTTACACATTTTGTGAGACATCTCTTGAATCAATAAGTTATTTAAGTTGGAACCAGTCAAAAGTTAAACATAAGCCTCCGTGGGAATGATACTATATTCACTACTCTATTATTTGACGACCATGTATACTTGCGTGAGTGTGTTTGGTCGCAACAAGTTTTTGGCGCCATTGCTGGGGACTTAGAAATTAGCTACTTGTCTGAGTTAAGCTTTTATTAATTATTTGTTTAAGTTTTAATTTTCAGTTTGCCCTGTTTGTGTTAACGCAGGCTCTTCTCTTGAATGCGGAGTAGATGCGCAAACAACCTCATTCCTCTTGATCCTGAAATTGAACGAATACTTCACATAGTGAGGAGCGAAGTCGAAGCTAGAACTAGAATAGAAAGAGAGTTGGACATCATAGTTTAACCACATGCAATAGAGATGGCAGGTAATGAAAAGCATTCGGTGATAGAAGCTGCAAGGCCCAATCTTGCTAATATGACTTAGGCTATTGTGAAGCCTGATATCACGGGTGACTTTGAACTCAAAGAGTACGTGCTACAGCTGATTCAGTCCACAGGGAAATATGTGGGTCTATCTCATGAAGACCCACAGAGGCTTATTCAGAACTTCCTGGAAATTATGGACACTTACAATTATCCGAACGTTTCCAAGGACTACGTCAGGCTGACACTGTTCCCCTTTTCACTGCTGGGGGAAGCTAAGGAAAGGTTGCAAAAGGAGCCCATGAACTCAATCCACACTTGGGATGATCTAGCAAGGAAATTTTTAATCAACTTTTTTCCCACTAAGAAGACAAAACCACTGAGGAACCAGATTCTTAGGTTCCAACAACGGGATGGCGAGACTCTTCGTCAAGCTTGGGAAAGATACAAGAAGCTACTCAGAGACTGCCCGCATCATTGTCAGACTGATGAGGTGTTGGGTCACACTTTAGTTGATGGGCTAGACGAGACATCAAAGATGAATCTTGACTCAGCTTGTGGGGATAGTTGCATGGCGAGGCCGTATAGTGAAATCCAGCTATTGTTAAACAGCTTCACTACTAATGATCATAATTGGCAAGGAGATGGGTAGTCACGAAGAGCAATTAAAGATAAAGCAGTCGCTGTAATTGAGCTTGATGACTTCTCAACAATGAGAGCAGATATGGCAAAATTGGCAAATCAGACGATAGAAATACAATGTGCCAGACACAACAGATGCAACTTGTACAACAGATGTCTACTTGCTGTGAATTATGTGGTGACAGTCACACGAGTGACATGTGCCCCACGAATCCTGAATCTATCTACTATGCGGGGCAACAGAGCAAAGGTCCAATAAATTAGCATGCACAATACGGGAACACTTAAATCCAAATTGGAAGAATCATCCTAACTTCTATGGGGTAGAAATCAGTCGACTCAGAATCATTATAGGCCTCAAGGAAATTTTAATCAACCTCAGAAGCTACCCCAGCAAATAGAAGAGAGTACGAATGACTTGTTGAAGAAGTTGTTACTTGATAATCAACAACTCAGGATTGATTTCAGAAATCTTGAGAGACAAATGGGGCAGTTAGCATTAAATAAATATACAAGACCTGCAGGTGCTCTTCCTATTGACACAAAGAAGAACCCTCAAGTTAATGCAGTTACACTCAGAAATCCTGGCAGCTTCACCATCCCTGTGCGGATTGGTAATATTGATGTGAGTCCTGCTCTTTGTGATTTGTGGGCGAGCATAAATCTGATGCCCTTGTCCTTGTTCAATCAATTGGGTCTAGGAGCTCCAAAACCAACCACTGTGATGTTGCAAATAGCAGACAGATCCATAGCCTACCCTGAAGGAGTGATTGAAGATGTGTTGCTGCAAATTGGAAAATCCATCTTCCCAGCAAACTTCATTATCCTAGATTATGAGGCTGATGAACAAGTTCCAATCATATTGGGTGACCTCACTTGGCTACAGGTGATGCGATTATTGAAATGGGAGAGGGAAAAATGATTATGAGGATGGACAACGAGGGAAGCAGTTTTTAATGTCTATAAGGCAATCCAACTTTCCCACCATTATGAGGAGCTCTCTATGATATCTGTTGTGGAGGTGGATGAGTAACTTATCGATACGAGTGTATCTCTAGACGATTCTCTAGAGAAAGCACTGATGTTGTTCGATAGCTTAGAGATTGATGACCAGGTTGAGGAGATGATGCGTGTACTAGATGCATCATGTGCTTACATGCAGGGATTAAACCCCTTTGAGCCCCTAAATAGGCCAAGTAGGCGTCTTCCAAAGCCATCGATTAAAGAAGCTCCAAAATTGGAACTTAAACCCTTGCCCCCTCACCTTCAATATGCTTATTTGGGTGGTTCTGACACTCTACCTGTTATTGTTTCTTCTGACTTATCTAAATTGCAGGAAGGAAAGTTGTTGAGAGTGCTACGTGAGCATAAGCGAGCAATTGGGTGGACGATGTCTGACATTAGAGGCATTAGTCCAGCTTTCTGTATGCATAAAATCCTCATGGAGGAAGGCACAAGCCAAGTGTAGAGCAACAACGCCGCCTAAATCCAATCATGAAAGAGGTGGTTCGAAAATAAGTGATTAAGTGGCTTGACGTAGGTATTGTATTTCTAATCTTTGATAGAAAATGGGTAAGCCTCGTCCAATGTGTGCCTGAGAAGGGGGGATGACGGTAGTGGTTAATGAAAATAATGACCTGATTCCCACAAGAACTATGATTAGGTGGAGAATTTGCATAGATTATAGAAAATTAAACAATGCCACTTGAAAGGACCACTTTCTCCTCCCCTTTATTGGTCAAATGCTTGATAGATTAGCCGGATAGGAATACTACTGTTTCCTATATGTCTATTCGGGGTATAATCAGATTGCTATAGCCTCAATGGACCAAGAGAAAACTACATTTACGTGTCCCTATGGCACATATGCGTTTAAGAGAATCCCCTTTGGTCCTTGTAATGCACCTGCGACTATTCAAAGGTGTATGATGGCTATTTTTACTAACATGGTTGAAAGATTTGTAGAAATGTTCATGGATGACTTTTCTGTGTTTGGGTGTTCTTTTGATAATTGTTTAATGAACCTTGACGAAGTGCTTGCTAGGTGTGAAGAGACAAACTTGATGCTAAATTGGGAAAAGTGTCATTTCATGGTACGAGAAGGTATAGTCTGGGGACAAGGTGTCCAAAAATGGTTTGCAAGTGGACAAAGCAAAGGTGGAGGTGATTGAAAAATTGCCCCCATCGACGTCCGTCAAGAGCATTCACAGTTTCTTGGGCCATGCAGGTTTTTATCGTTGTTTCATTAAAGATTTTTCAAAAATTTCTTCTCCTCTGTTGAGGCTTCTTGAGAAAGATATCCCCTTCAAGTTTGATGATGCCTGTCTAAAAGCATTTGAGGAGCTGAAGGGAAGATTGGTGGTTGCGCCAATTATCATTGCCCCGGAATGGGCACAACCATTTGAGTTGATGTGCGATGCGAGTAACATAGCAATCAGAGCTGTTCTGGGGCAGAGGAGGGAGAAAATCTTTCACTCCATTTATTACGCGAGCAAAACTCTGAATCCAGCCTAGATAAACTACACTGTCAAAGAGTTGCTTGCAGTGGTTTGGGCATCTGACAAGTTCAAATCCTATCTAGTGGGAACCAAATTCATCATCTACAAAGTCACTCAGCTATAAGGTACTTGTTTGGAAAGAGAGATGCCAAGCCGAGACTAATTCGATGGGTTCTCCTCTTGCAAAAATTCAACTTGGAGATCCGAAATCAAAAAGGAACAGAGAATCAAGTGGCTGATCACTTGTCCAGATTAGAAAATCGGAACCATGTGGCTGAAGGAGGTTCAATTAAGGAGACATTTTTGGATGAGCAGTTATTGGCAATCACCTTAAGTGAAGCCCTGTGGTATGCAGACTACATGAATTTTATTGCAAGTGGGGTGACACCACCAGTATTGACACCATAATAGAAGAAGTTTTCTACATGATGTGAGGCTCTACAAGTGGGATGAGCCATTCCTTTATAAGCAGTGCACAGATCAGTTGGTATGAAGGTGTGTCCTTGAGGAGGAGATGAATGCAATATTGCATGATTGTCATGCTCTATATGGAGGTCATCACGGTGGGAATAGAACCACCCAAATAGTGCTACAATCGGGTTTCTTTTGGCAAAAATTGTTTAAGGATGCACACGCCTTTGTTAAAAAATGTGACAGGTGCCAAAGAACCGGAACAATCACGAAAAAGAACGAAATGCCTTTGCAAATTATTATGGCAGTAGAGCTCTTTGATGTTTGGGGGATTGATTTCGTGGGACCATTCCCATACTCTAATGGTCACAGGTACATCTTGGTGGCAATCTACTATGTGTCTAAGTGGGTGGAGGCCATTGCTATTCCTACTAATGAAATAAAGGTAGTGATAAACTTTGTAAAGAAGCACATCTTCACATGCTTTAGGACTCCAAGAGTGTTGATAACTGAGGGAGGAACTCACTTTTGGAACAAATTATTGAATAATGTTCTAGCAAAGTATGGAGTTAAGACAAGGTTGCCACCGCCTATCACCCCCAAATGAGTGGTCAAGTGGAGTGTCAAATAGAGAGGTGATGCAGATTCTGGAGAAAATAGTAAGTGGAAATAGGAAGGACTGGGCCAGAAAACTGGACGATGCATTATGGGCCGATAGAACTGCAAACAAAACCCCCATAAGTACTTCTGCGTATAAGTTGGTTTATGGGAAGGCCTTCCACTTGCTCGTCGATCTTGAACACAAAGCCTATTGGGCGATTAGGTTAGGGCAACTGCTGTGAACAGTAGCGTCGTCTAGATTTGAAGATTCACTGATCGTCGATGCATCTGTAAATACTTCATCGCAGGTTGCGTCGATGATTTATTGACCATCAAACAGATTTGCAGTGGGATTCTTTGATTTGCGATACAAATTTGAGCAGTTCGATAGCGTCAATTTCGCTTTTCTGCTTCGTCTGTTTGTTTCTGCTTCATCGCAGAGAATCGGAGGTGTGAAGCAAATTTGAGCAGTTCAACAACGTCGTTGCTGTATCGAGTTGTTTTTGATTCGTTTCTACTTCGTCAATCTAGCTGTTCCTGGTGCCTCTATTCAGCTTCTTTAAGATTTCGCGATGCAAAGTTGAACAGCTATGGCGGCCACGAGCTCTCCCCGGCCTTTGGCTGTGGGAGAGAAACATACCGATGCCACAAAGTCATACGCTTCACAGTTTCAGCAAAAACAATCCGCCATAACGATATCGAAACTTGATTTATGCCCAGTGACTATCGAACACGGTGAACCCACGATTAACTTCATCATAGATGACGTTAATGAGTTTACAAGAGAGGAGGGACTTCACCAAGCTGTTATCATGAAGTTTTCTATGGAAAACCAGATTTACAGCTGATTCGAAGGAGTTTCCAGTCGTAATTTGATATTCAAGGTCGATTTAGCGTAGGGCAACTGGAATATCGTCACTTCTTGGTTAGGTTTGATTTTTATGCAGATTTTGTTGAGTTTCTGTCGCGTTCAACTGGTTTTCTTAAAGCCAATGGAGATGAATTCTTCTTTAGAACTTTTCCATGGACAATAGGATTCAATCCAAAGGAGGAAACTTCCATGGCTGTCGTTTGGATATCACTGCCAGGTCTGCCTCCAATTTTTTTTGCCAAAAGATCAGTTATGTCTATTGCTTCTGCAGTGGGCAAGCCTCTTGCAGTCGACAAGGCGACACATGAAAGGACAAGACCTAGCACTGCTAGGGTTAAGGTGTTGATCGATCTTTTAGACGAACATCCAAACAAAGTTAGGTTGCGCGTTGTCGACAAAAATACTAGGAAATTTGTTGTGTATCACCAGGCTATTGTCTATGATAACTTGCCAAAGTATTTCTCCTTTGTAAGCATCAAGGTCACGACAAAACAGTGTGTCAATTTTCGAAAGCAAAATCTGGACAGAATGTTGATAGGAGCAGTGATCGCAATCTGCCAGTAGTTGATACGAGCACTGTTGAGCAGCTTAAAGGTGATGCGAGAGAGTTTTTGAACGCTATAAAAACTGCTCACAATGTGGTTCAAATATCAAAGAAGCATTTCAACAATACCAGGCAGCAGGTGCTGCAGGTGGACACTGCTAATGCTGATGTTACTGGAATTACAGCAGATGAAGTGAGTCCAGTTACTGCTGGTCGATTAGGAGATAAGAGTACTGTGGCTGTTGATGAAAATACAGTAGCACCACATGACAAGGTTCCAGATGTGCATATTGAAGATGCTTTAAAGCTGAGGAAGGGACAACACAAATCTTCCAGTGACATACCTGCATCGACAGTTTTTGCGAGAATGTACACTGTTACAGCTGGTACATTAAGAGCAGCTACTGATCGAGCAGATGATTGTGGACAACCAATGAAAGCAGCAAATATTAGGGTGGTTATTGATCGAACTAATGGTAAGCAAAAAAATGAAGCTGGAGGTTCTACTCATCGAGATGAACACATTAATACATCCAGTAATGTACCAAACTTGGAAGGTGAACCCCAGACTTTGGGGACCAAAAACGATGCACAAAAGGTCGTAGCTGGGGTAGATAAAGATGGGGGTAATATTGATGTTGATAAAGGAGAACATGCAATCACAATGGGTGAAGATTGGAACTTGGTAACATCTAGAAAATCGTCTACAAATAAGGATACATCAACAGGCCAGGTGAGTCCAACTCTTCGATGAAATGCTTCTACTATTGTCAACAGCTCCAATAAATTTGATGCTCTGGAACTCGATAAGGATGGACAGCTTGAGATAGCAATTTTAAATGATAATGTGATGTACAAACAAGTTGCTCCAAGCTCCAGCGGCGGAAACGAAGGTCGACGCAGTGGTATTTTAGCTACAGAAGTTGGTGTTCGACAGACTGCCTCAAAGAACAAATCGATGGAGGATTTCAGTTCAAACGTACCTACATGACAATTTTCCAGCCCTCACGTCGAAAAAATTATCAAGGACGCGCAAGCTGCAATGATGTTACACACAAATATGGTCGGACAGCCTTTAGTCACGTCGAACACTTCTGCCTTTGAAATCCCTTCACAGTCGGAAAAGTCGTTTGACGGACATGAAGGAGACTCTGGGCAATTACTATTGTCCACTAGAAATAAAAATGACGTCGTTCCGAATTCTAGAGAGATGGTTAATAAAAGACAAACGAGTTATACAACGGAATGGTATACAAGAGGTAGATTCTGGGCAGATCAAGCTGAAGATAGCGAAGAAGACTACGGAGATGAAGACGACGAAGTGTCGACTGACTATGCTGCACTTGAAAGTGACGAGGAAGAATTGAGATCAGTAGCATCACTCCACTACCAAAAAGTGAAAGCAAACTTAATCTGTATGCCCCAGCTTTTATTCCCAGTAAGTAATCAACTACTGCGACAAAGAAGAGTGCAGCAACAGCGGTATTACCAGTAACTACTAGGCAGCAACAGCAAGAATTTAGTTCAAGCAGTCCACTGGTATTGAACACAGCTATATCTGCAACAGATACGCAGCAACAGCAAAAGGTTATTCCAGCAGAAACTTCTACAAAATTTGACCATCAGCAACAACAAACTCGTGACAGCACTGGACAACAGCATATTCGTGAAACCAGACAGCAGCTTACTCGTGAATTTGGGCTGGAACAGTAGCAGCAGCAACCTTGAGCACATACTCCAATCATATCAATGGAAGATGAACAGCAGCTGCAGCAACAAATTTTTGCTACAGCTGGACAGGAGCAGCAGCATGATTGATAGCAGTAGCAGTAGGATAGACAGCAGCAGCAGTAGGATAGACAGCAACAGCTGCAAACATTTGTGTTAGCTGGGCAGAAGCAGCATCAGTCTCCACGCACAAACAGCCCAGTGATTTCACTGGAAGATCGACAACTTTTGGATGCATTGGTAAGTCCCAAAGCCTTACTTTCATTAACTACAACTCAATCATGTAGTACTGGAAGTAAGAGCAGGCAAGATGTCGCGCAAACTTCAGTCATGACAGTCATGACAAAGGCGCAGAATAGAGTTTTGGAGTCTCAAGATTTTGTCCAAACATTGCCACAACAAGTTAATATAGAAAGTGATACATATGAAGAAGGAGAGGAGGATGAATTGCTACAACAATGTCTTTTAGATGCTGCTAAACGAGGTGATTTATCACCGATGCACGTTGGGAAAAACAAGCAATCACATTCAAGGAAGAAGAATTGGGATGGCAAGGTGAGTAAGGAGATAAATGTTAAGCGACTTCCTATGAGAGTTGCTAAGCAAAGACAGGCTACCCAAACCACGTCTACAAGATCCAACCGTTCAAAGAAGAAATCATGATTTTTGACTACATTTGGAAGAGGTGGGTGGAGGATGATAAAGGGGTCAAAATTGAAGAGATCACAATATTGGCAAAAAAGGGACAAGATGATAATTTATACTACATTGTATTTTATCATTTTATTAGCATTATCTTGTGTAACATCATCATAGAGTGTACTATAAACTCTATGATGATCATAGAATACTTGATTATGTCTAGTTCTTATTTTTTACATTCTTGCTAATAGATGAGGTTTTAGCCTCAATAGGAATTGTAAGGTAAGTTTTAGCTCGGTGGTGTTTGCCTAGGTACTATGCCTTGGGATATAACCCAATGGCTATAAGATTATATGCCCTCATGAGACTTTGCCGGCAGCTAACCCATGACTCCTTTACATGAGGCTGCCATAAGGGCATTGTGAGGCACAGAAGAGTAATTATATAGCCAAGGCATATAGGCAACACTAACGGAGCTTTTGTCCCCCGTACTTATTTTTCTGTTGTGGTTTGTTTCTACTATTAATATAATATTATATTTTGGAAAAAAAAGAAGCTAAATATGGATATGGACTTAGCCGGCAAGAAGAGGTTGCTACAACTCAACGAGCTTGATGAGTTTCAATTGCACGCATACGAAAATGCGAAATTGTATAAAGAAAAGACCAAAAGGTGGCATGACAAGTGCATCCATCATTGGGAGTTTGAGCCAGGTCAAGAAGTTCTCTTGTTTAATTCGAGGTTGAAGCTTTTCTCGGGAAAGCTTAAGTCTCGATGGGCAGGTCCTTTCGTTGTGGTAAGTGTAAGGCCTCATGGAGTAGTGAAATTGCGTGATACGAGCTCAAGTGGTACCTTCTTGGTAAATGGGCAGAGAGTAAAACATTATTGTGGTGGTGACATTGCACGTCACAAGACCTCGGTGGACTTGGCCGATGCTTGAACACGTGTTGAGTCGTGCCGTGACGTTAAATCAGGTGTTTGTTAGGAGGCAATCCAATTTTTAATGCTTTCGTAGCTTATCTTTTTGTTTTCTTTTCGTCAGAGTAGACTAATTTTTTTGTTGTTTTCTTTGTATTTATAGAACTCATAGGCAGGAATGGTGTGGGGTGTGTATAATGTATGTATTGAATGCTCGGTTTAAGGGTTGTTTATATTTTAACCAAAAACAAATAGAGAACGAGCACCCAGGCCAGCGCCCCACGCTGCCAAAGGCACACTTTACAGAAACATCACAACCCCCAGCGCCAAGCCTAGTGTGGGGCGATGGGCTGGGGTCAGGTAAGGTGGACATTTCTTTTTTTTTTTTTTTAATTTTCATTTTTTTTTTTGTATAATTTCTTTAAGTTAATCCGACTCAACTAACCATATACACACACATAATCACACATACCCAATTACCCAAACCATTCTCCCAATTAAATTAGAATAACTCTAACCCAAAACCTCATTCTTTTTTTTTTTTGGTTAATAGGAGATTTTATTTAAATCAGTTAGGTAAAATATACAAAAAGGGAGGGGGACATGAACCTTACCTCCCCAAAGAAGTAAATGCACCTATTCTTATAGTTACAAAAATACAAAAGGTGTCCATTAGGTACAAAGTGTGTCCAACCTAGGTTAAAGTAATGTGTATCTATCTTATATGAACGATAGATAAACATCTGTACAAAATCAAAGTGGAGTGCTTCCAGGTCTTCCATTCTGTTCATATGTAGTTCTGTTTCTGATTCATTGATGATGATCCCTTGAAAGTTGCTTTGTTGGTTGTTGCTCTCTTTGACTGTGATGTGAAGCTTGTTGTTTTTATAGGTAGGCGGTAGTTGATGCAATTGCATTAGTATATACAATGCATAAATGGCCTACTCCTGTGTGAACAACTTGCTGCTGTAATGTTTGGATTGTTGAGGCTGTTGTTTGTTCTCTGTTCATGGGTGTCTCTGCTGCTTCTGTTTCTNTACTGTATTCCTTCTGTTTCCTATTGCCATTGATTGTTTTTGTCTGTAAGAATTTCTTATACCAGCCTATTACACCTCCAGGTTGAGCATGATAACATGCTAATACCACTGAATAGTGCTTTAGGCTCGTATGAGTATTCTTATCTTTTTCAGAGCTGTGTGTATGGGCAAAAAGGCTGGTGCTTGTGTGTGTCTGAGATTGTCCATCTTCTTCCTTGCAATATGTCTTTATTTTCCTTGTGTGCTTGAAATCCTGGGAGTGGTGTCCTTTGGTAGCAAAATCTTTAAGTCCTTGATGTTGTTGCCTCTGCTGATTGGTGTTGCTGGGTATATGAGGTTTTGCCATGTCTGTGAGGGATTTGATATTGCTGTATCTGCTGCTTATCTTTTGCTTAAGAGTGTCTCTGCTGCTGCTGCTTCTTGAGTGGGAAATCTGCTTGTCTTCTGCCATCTGTGCTAATGTTGATGCTGTTGAGTTGTTGAAAGTGTGATTGCTGCTTGCTTTACTGATGTTTTCTGTTTTTTGTCTTGGCTTCCTTTGTGATGATTTTGTTGAGTTTCCCCTGTTGCCATTGTGTTCCATTGTCTAAAAAGATTGCCTATACAAGTCTATCACACCTCCAGATTGAGCATGGTAGCATGCTAATACCACTGAATAGTGCTCTAGAATCGCATAGATATTCTTCTCAATCTCAACAATATGTGTATGTGAAATCAGAACTGTGCTGGTGTGTGGTTGGGATTGATCTTCTTCTTCTTTGCAGTAAGTTTTATCTTTCTTTGCAAGTATGTATTCATCAGAAAGGTGTCCTCGAGTCGAATCAGTAGTGCATTTCTTTGATTTCCTCCTGTGTCTTGTCCTTGAGTCTGTGCATGTTCCTGTCTTTTCCTCCCTTCCAGTGGAATGAGTAACTTGTACTAATACCACCAGCTGGAAGTTCGTCAAAGAGTAGGATATAGATATGCTTTTACTACCTGCAGAGATGAGATCAGAGTTAGAGTCCAGTTTTGTCTTTTTTGGTGTTTTGTATCTCCTCTGGAAAGATTGATGAGTTTTCTGTAGCTCGGCAGCATCATTGTCCCTTGAATGGTCTTCCATCGGCATGAAGCTGGCAGTGATCTGCTTTGTCCAGTTGTGTGGCATGAGGGTGAGTAGAGGTATCCTTCCAACTGTCATAGGGTCGATCAGTGGCATGAGACTGGAGTTCCTGGGCAGCATGTTCATGTTGACTGTTAAAGTATTTTTCTCGACACATGTACTCGACACTTGCTGTTTTTTGATCCAGACTAGTTGCATATTAAGGTCAAGCAGTGGCCTGAAAATGGAGTTTCTGGGCAGCATGTTCATGTTGGCACATGTACTCAACACTTGTTGTTTTTTGGTCCTATTCAGTTGCACATTTCCTTGAGGTACTAGTCCAGCTTTCCTTATGATTTTTCCTTCAGAAGCAGGTTTGCTGGCTAGTAGGGCTCTCAGTGTTGGAGATTGATCTTTTAAAAACTGTCCTTTGTTTTTGAAACCTCTGTTGATTATGATTTCCTTAGAAGACCATATCATGTTGCTTTCATCCTTTGCTTGTTGCATCTTGCACCATCCTGCATTAACAAAAGAAAATTCATCAGTATGATGTGAGTGAAAATATGTGAAGTCTATTGTTGGGGTCTCTCCTCTCCTTCTGTCCTTCATTTTCATTATTTCTGATCCTTTGCTATTTTAACTCTTAGGTAGGGGCGTTGTGACTTATCATCATTTAGGATTTTCTTTGCTCCCCTATCTAACTGATTGAAATGAAGATATTCAAGTCTTTCTTCATCCAGTGCCAGATTTGCTATGTAATCTGCCAGTTTGTTTCCTTCCCTGTATATGTGTGAGGTGGTCAAAGTGAAGGCTTGGCTGAGGTGAAGGATTTCCTCTATTTGATCCATTATGCACCATGGGGGTTTCCACTTGCCGTTTATTATGTTATTCATTAACATGGAATCTGTCTGTAGCCAGATTTGTTTGTAGCCCCGAGTCAAGCAGTATCTCAGAGCTTCCTTGATGGCTGTTGCTTCTGCTTTTATGTTTGTTCCTTCTGGAATCTTTGTGCCCATTGCATATATAAGGTCCCCTGCTTCATTTCTCAGACAGTATCCAATGGAGCTTCTTCCTGGATTTCCTTTTGATGTTCCATCTGTGTTAACCTTTATCCATCCAGGCATTGGGAACTCCCATAACACCTTGTTGTATGTTATTTTAGGGGTGTGATTTTGTAGAAGATGAAGTAGATCACTCCATTTATGAGGAGCCTTTATGCCAGGTTTTCTAGTATTGACTAGAGCTTGCAGTGTGGTGGAGATTTGGTAGATGACTCTACCAGTTGTGATTGGTTCACCATGTTTACAGCTGTTTCTTCTTTTCCAGAGTTCCCAAATTATGCAAGAAGGTAGTGCTTGCATTACTGCTTTGATCCTGTTGATTGCTTGTGTTGTCCAGCATTTTATTATTGCTTGCTGAAGTGTCAGCCCATCTATTGCTATTCCTGCTCTCTGTAGGAAGTATTTCCAAACCATGCTGTCAGTGTTGGAGGTGAAAAAGAGGTGTGAAATGGTTTCCTCTTTTGGTTCAGTGCAGCACCAGCATTTTGAGGGTAAATGATATCCCCATCTCTTCAGAATACCATCCAATGGTAGTTTTGCTTTCCATACTCTCCACATAAAGAAAGCAATTTTGAAGGGGAGTCCTTTGACCCAAATCAACCTGTATACTTCCTTTGCATTTTCTCTTCTTCTGAGGTATTCCTAGGCTGTTGTGACTGTGAATTGTCCTTGGCTTTGTGGCATCCAGTATGGAGTGTCCAGTGGCTGATCCAGTTTTGGTGCCCTTACTGTGGTCAACAAGCTCTTGTGGCAAAGTTTCTGACAACTGCTGTACATTCCATTCTTCATTTTGTGTGACATTATTTACATTTGAATGGATGCATCAATTGGAAAATTAGGTGGTACTATGTGATAAAGTGCTCCCAACTTAGTCCAGTTGTCATATCAGAACAGCGATGATCCCATCTTGATTTGCCAGGCAACTTGATGTTCTATGAGTTCTCTGCATTCTAGCATTTTCTTCCATGTTTGTGATCCTCTTGTCCAGGGAACTATTACAACATTGTTTCTTTTACAGTATTTCTGGCACATAAATGCACTCCACAGGGTTGGTTTTGTTCTGAAGTTCCACCATATTTTGCAGAATAGTGCTTTGGACATGTCATGTAGAGACCTGAAGCCAGCTCCTCCTTCTTCGTAAGGAAGGCAAAGATTATTCCATGACGACCAGTGTCTGCTCTTTTCTCCAACTGTGTTGCTCCAGAAGAACTGCGCAAAAAGCTTGTGTAGGTTGTTGATCACCTGTTTTGGGGGGTTTACTGCCGAGAGAAGATGGATTGGCAGACTTTGTAGGACATGTTTTATTAAGATAGCTCTTCCTCCAATTGAAAGAAGCTTCCCTTCCAGGATTGGAATCTGTCTTGCACTTTGTTTACTATGTCTTGGTAGTATGCGATCCTTTTCCTGGAGTAAAACATTGGACATCCCAAGTAAGTGAATGGGAATTCTTGTTTTACAATTCCTGTGATTCTCTCCACTCTTGTTATTGCTGCTGTGCTGGCAGTATGATGCAGAAAGGTAGCAGATTTGCTTTTGTTGATTAACTGTCTTGTGGCTATCTCATATGCATTTAGGACTTCCATTATCAATGTCAGGGAGGTGGAATCTGAGGATGCAAAGATGATCATGTCGTCTGCATATGCCAGGTGATTGATTCTTGGGCTATTTCTAGGCATTCCAAATCCTCTAAAAGATGGGTTATGATGCAGTGAGTTTAGGCCTTTTGAGAGAGCTTCTGCTGCAATGATGAAGAGTGCTGGGGAGAGAGGGTCCCCCTGTTTAATTCCCCTTGTCGATTTGAAAAAGCCATGTGGTTGACCGTTGATTAGAATTGAGTACCTGTTGTTGCCCATGATATCAAAGATCATTCTAATGAAGATTTCATTGAAGCCCATTTTCCTCAGAGCTTTGGTCATGAATAACCAGGATAGTCTATCAAAGGCTTTTGTCATATCCGGCTTGATTACTACATTTGGCCCTGCTTTTGTTCTTTGTCCTATTTCAGAGATGATTTCTTGTGCAAGTAGGACATTTTCAGTTATGGTTCTGCCTTTGACAAATCCAGCTTGCTCTTGTGAGATTATTGTTGGTAGTATGACAAGTAGTCTTTCATGTAGTATCTTGGAGAATATCTTGTTGACAAAGTTGCTGAGGCTTATGGGCCGTAGATCAGAGAAAGTTTCTGTGAATTTCTTCTTTGGTATTAGCACCAAATTTGTGTGCGTTATACTCTTTGGCAGCTTCCTTCCAGTTAAAAATGCAGCAACCATGTTTTGAATGTCTTCTCCAATGATGTCCTAGCATGTTTGGTAAAACAGTCCTGTGAAGCCGTCTGGGCCTCCTGCACTGTCTCTTTTCAGTTTGAACACCGCTTTCCTGGTTTCCTCTCTTGTTGGGATTTTGATCAATTCCTCATTTTGTTGTTGATTTACTGCCTGCTGGATGTGTTCTAAGATTGTGAAGTCAGTCGGAGGGGAGTTTTCTGTGAACTGATCTTTATAGAAAAGTATGGCTTCTTCTGTTATGTGATCCTCCTCCTCAATCCAGTTGCCTGCTCTGCTTTGTATCCTATTTAAGCGTAGCCTCTTTCTTCTACCATTGACCAGAGCATGAAAGAAATTAGTATTTCTGTCTCCGTCTTTGAACCATGCCATTCTTGCCTTTTGCTTCCAGAATTGTTCTTCAATGGCTAGATATCTGATCATCTGTACTTGAAACTTTTGCAATCTTTCCCTATTCTGTGCATTTGGATTTTCTTCAAATTGCTTTTCATGCACAAGTACCACTTCTTCCATGTTTGTTATGTTTTGGAAGATATCACCATATGTTGCTTTGCTCCAGACTGTTAAAGCTCTTTTTAGCCTTTTGATTTTGTGATTGAAGATTATAAAAGGATCTCCTTCAAAATCAGCTTGCCAGTATTCTTTAACTACTGTTTGAAATGCTTCATTGTTGGTCCAGAAGTTAAGGAATCTGAAAGGCGTTTTGATAATTTTTGCTTCCTTCTTCATTTGCAGGAGCAGTGGACTGTGGTCCGAGCCAATTTTGGACAAATGCGTGAGCTCAATTGTAGGGAAGAGTTGCTGTAGACTGTGATTAATTAAGCATCTGTCTAATCTTTTAAAGATGCAGTCCTCATCTGCCCTCCCATTCCACCAGGTGTAGATGCTGCCTTTGAAAGCCAATTCCGTTAGGGAGCAGATGTTAATGCAGTGATTGAAATCATCCACTTCGTTGAAAGGAACAGGGAGTCCACCAAATTTTTCTTCTTGATCTCTGATTACATTGAAGTCGCCTCCTAAAAGCCATGCTATGCTTGTGTTTTGAGCTAAATCATACAATGTGTCCCATAGCTCAATTCTCTCTGTTGTTGTACATTTGGCATAGACCAAAGTGAGTATGAATTCTATCTTTGTGACTGTGTGCAGTAGCTTTAGTGTGAGCTGTTGTGCTGTGTCTGACAAAGTGTTGATTTCATACGCATCATCGATGAAAGCCCAAATCTTATTTGAGGTATTGGCTACAGCATGTGCGAGGCCTATTCTTCTTTTGTATTGCTCAATCTTCCTTAATTGTTGCTTAGGCTCCATGATACCAATGAATTCAAAACGGTGTTTGCTGTGCATACTGATCAGTCTTTCAAAAGCTTGCATTGTATTGACTGATCGGATATTCCAAATTAGAGCATTCATTGATTTTTGGAGGAAAGAATTAGTGCTCTTCTTGCTTGAACTTTTGAAGAGCTACTATTGCCTTTGTTCTGCTTTCTCTGAGGGTGCATTGCTGATTTCAGCTGGTCTAGCTGAGTTGGTGAAAGATCACTCTGCTTGGCTATGTTGTTGATGTTTTGAGAGAGATCCTCTTCATCCATGTCTTTGTCCATGTGTTGCTTGTCACCTGGGATTCTGTCTGCTGCTGGTATTGTCAAATTCTTGGGTCTGATGATTGCTTGTAGCTGCTCTCTTATTATATCTCTCCTGGTGATTGGGTCATAGTCGGCAAAGGCTCTTTTTGATGTTATTTCTGTTCCTTGTTGTGTTGTGCGAGCTGGTTGATCATTATGAGTGATCCTTAGCTCTTCACATGTTCCAATTGTGTCTTCAAGCTCACTGTGCAATCCTTCTGGTAACACTCCATCCTCCGAGCCTTCCTCTGATTGGTCTGCCCATAGCTTCCCAGGTATTTGACTCAACCATTACCTCCTTCTTCTTCTGCTGGTTTTTGTATTTCTGATGAGTTCTTGCTGGAGGGGGGTTTGGTGTTGTTATTTTTGTTTGTGTTGTGTTGGTTTGTGCTGGAGGATGGTTTGGTGTTGCTGGTTCCTTCATCTTTGTGTTGATTATTTTCATTGGCTTTTGCTGGTGTTTGAGATTCATATATGTTGCTGGTGGAGGGGGGTTTGTTGTTGCTGTTTAGGTTTGTGATTTGATGATGTGTGATGGGGGAGAGTTTGGTGTTGTTGTTGCTCGCGTAGAAACTGTTCTGTATCCAGTGTGAGGTGGTTTCCTTTGGTCCTTCCTGTGTTATGCTTGTGATTGTTTCTGCTTCTTCAGTTGTTTCCAAATGTGCTGATGCTTGTATTTCATTTCTTTCCTGACCATTGCTTGCTTTTGAAAGTCTTCTATTGTTTCGCGATGGTTCTGTTAGTGTTTTCAAAGTTGATTGCTTGTTTGCCTGTGCAGTGGTTCCCTCTATTTCCATGTTCTGATTTCCTTTGCTGCTGGCATTATCTGAATACACCTGTTTTCCTTCCAAAGGTGCATTTGTTGTAGCTTGTTCTGGGCTTGCTATCAGAATTGTTTGTGCTGCTGTTGATTCCTGCATTATTTCCGTCGTGGTTTCCTTTCTGCTATCCTTTTTATTCAACAAAATTGTTTTGGGCAGAGTAGGGACTATTGAATTTATTTGTTCTTCTTCAATTCCGGCATTGTCCAGATTATCAATGTACAGTGCATCAAAGGCATTTGCCACTTGAACTTGCTGGGAGACCTNCTTAAATAATGGTCAGGTATGTTGCTGGTGGAGGGGGGTTTGTTGTTGCTGTTTAGGTTTGTGGTTTGATGGTAAAGTTTGGTGTTGCTGTTGCTCGCGTAGAAACTGTTCTGCACCCAATGTGAGGTGGTTTCCTTTGGTCCTTCCTGTGTTATGCTTGTGATTGTTTCTGCTTCTTCAGTTGTTTCTAAATGTGCTGATGCTTGTGTTTTATTTCTTTCCTGACCATTGCTTGCTTTTGAAAGTCTTGTATTGTTCCGCGATGGTTCTGTTAGTGTTTTCCAGGTTGATTGCTTGTTTGCTTGTGCAGTAGTTCCCTCTATTGCCATGTCTGATTTCCTTTGCTACTGGTACTATCCGGATACACATGTTTTCCATCCAAAGGTGCATTTGTTTGTGCTGCTATTGATTCCTGCATTCCTTCTGTCGTGGTTTCCTTTCTGCTATCATTTGCATTCAACAAATCTGTTTTGGACAGAGCTGGGACTATTGAATTCATTTGTTCTTCTTCATTTCTTGCATTGTCCAGATTATCAAAATACAGTGCATCAAAAGCATTTGCCACTCGAATTTGCTGGGAAACTTCCTTATCTGTTGGTTTTTGCAGACCAGGTCTGGATTTTGCCTTGCTCTGAGTTCGATTATCTTTGATCTCTTTCCATTGAGGGCCTGCATTGCCTACAACTTTGCCACTTGATAATATCTTTATTGGTGCTGCTTCCTGCCTTTGCTGAATTTCTGTTTCTACTGCTTTGCCCTTTGCATTCCTTTTCTTTGTTGCTTTTTGCTGTGTGATCATTGCTGTGTCAATTGTTTCGGGATGTAACTTCCAACATTCAATCATGTCGTGCCCTTGTAGCTTGCATTCCTTACAGTATTTGGGAAGGTAGTCATATTGTATTTTGATCCATTCTGTTCTGACCTCACCCGTTGCTTCATTCTCAATATCCATTCTGACTTTTTTGGGCAAGTCTGCCAAAAGGTTTACCAGTACCTTGACCCTCGCACAACTAGGCCTCGTCTTGTTTATTGTAGCTAAATCGAGGTGTATTGGTTTTCCTACTGCTGAAGCCAACGAGAATAAACATTCCTTCACGAAGTAAGTTGGCAATAGATGTGGAAAAGATATCCACGCCATTGCCATTGGAGTTTCTTCACCCAGCTTGAATTTTGTATCATAGATTTGTTGTCTCATCTGATACTCATACCCGTCCTTAGCTTTCAGATAGTAAGTGCGTTTGGAGGTAATTTTGATGAAATCCTCCCATAGGGTTAGTCGGATGAGTACTAGCTTATCTCTGAAAAATCCGATGTTGCACTCGCCTTTGATTCCACACTGTATAGGGATTATTCTCCTCAATTCCTGAATGTCCGGCCAGCCATAGGAGAATTTCCCCAGAACAGCAAACTGCAGGCCTTCAATGATATTCATGCGATTAACCTCCGTCTCAGTAAATTTAACAATCGGTTGTCCATGCATGAAGGTGGCTCGCCGGAAAGTGATTGATTCAGCCTTCTGGTTAGGGATTGTGTTGGGTGCGCTGTTTAGGGTGGTAGGTTTAAGGATTTTAGCAAAATCTAGAGGTTGAGATGAGGGCATCGAGGAGTTTGAAACTGGGGTATTGGTTTGTGAGGGGGGGCCAGCCAGGATTTCTCCGGCTGGCGACGCCATTACCGTCGGAGTACAAGCTTTAGGTGAAAGAGACGGTGATGTCTCTCAATTTCCAGTTAGCCCACGCTTCTCTACAACGGGTATGTTGTGTTATCTGAGGTGTATGATGTGAACGGAGGGGTGGCCAGCCCGTCGAAGCCTTGCCGGCCGTCGTCGGCTCTGACGACGAAGCTCTGTTGTTGTCGCCTCTTATTTGTTTAAGTCGCCAGACTCTCTCTTTCTCTCTCTTTGACCTCATTCTCTCTCTCTCTCACCGTAACTCCCAGTCCTCCTCGCAGCTTCTTCTCTTCCCCTCTGAAGTTCTCAATTTTTTGTGCTCACCTTCATCTCGAGACTCAAAGGTATGTCCTTCTTATTAACTTTGTTTTTGATTTTTGTAATTTCGTTATGTATTTCTAGTCCTCCATCTCAAACGACCTCCAAAATCCCAAAGGTCTCTTTGATATATCTTGTTGTTATGGTGGTTCTAATATGCACGAATTTTATTGCAAATATTGGTTGTGAAGCTGTATTTGAAGTAGTAAATTACAATTCCCTCTACTTCATTTAAATTTGGGAGGGCCACCTTGCTCCACCACTGTTGAAATAAGAAAAGCAAAATTGATACCCACAAGGTATTTGCTAAATGCCTAAAAGAGTCAATTGAACACCTGTGAATTCTGAGTAGCCGAGTGTAGTTGTATATGATGTTGGGCGAAGTGTGGGGTGTTTGGGGGTAGTGTATGTTGTTGTAAACTATTGTAAGTAGTAGTTAGTGTACTATATTAGTGTAGCAATTTGAATTTTAGCATTGCTTGGTTGCACTAAGGTTAAGTTATGGGCATGTTTAACTACTAATTGTGGCATGGGAAGTCTTGAGTACGTATTGCCTTGTGATGAAACATTGGTGCACTTTGAACCACTCTTCTGAGTAGATTATACATAGTCTTCAATTTTAAGTGTGGGGTCATCTTGGCTTCTCACAATGACCTTCGGCGAATTTCTTGATCCATTATCACATTTGTGTTTGTCGTGTGAAGTTTGCTATGGCTCGTGACAGTGCCACAAAAGGCAAAGGGGTGGGAAAGTCCTCCCACTACTGCCCCCCCCCCTCCTCCTAAAAAAAACGCAAGCAAGGTGAGGGATCTTCTAGGTAGGCTAAGGAGAAACAAGTTGCCGAAGGATCACAAAAGGAACCTTTGCAACTGAGGCCTCGTTTGAAATTAGTCAATGATGCTGCTATCGCATGGCATAGGGACTTCGTGCGATATGGGCGGTCACTGTGAAAGCTCTAGAAAGAAATTTCCTGTATGTGCTTGCCCGGTTGGTAGAGATGAAGATGGAGAAACGCATTGAATGCCCAGGTCCTGCGAATTTGAGCATGGTGCGCGAGCTATATGCCAATCGAAATGCGAACTTGTTCCAATCATGTGTCCGAGGAAAGGATATATCACTAGATAGGAGATCCTTGTGTGAATTTTTGGGAGTTGATAACCCGAATCCACTGAGGCTCTAAAAGTTCGTCAAAAGCCCACGCTACCGGACAATACGTCACACTCATTGTGGCGTTGATTCTAATGCCAAGTGGACACGGACTAAGGGAGATTCCCACCTCGAGATGCTCCGTTTTGACTTCAACAAGACGGCTATGGTATGGAAAACCTTTGTGTAGGCTAGATTGATGCTCGTCAAGCATAACAGTGAATGCACTCGAGCTCAAGTGTGTGTGATTTTCTTTCTAATGACTGCGGGACCCATAAATGTGGGTGAGATTATGCTAGGGGAGATGGCCAGCACCCACTTTGGGCAAAGGATCAAAAGGTTCTTCTTTGGCAACCTCCTGACGTAGTACATGCTATCCCATGGGGTACCGGAGTACCCTGGCTATGATGGGGTAGTGGAGACACCAAAGGCATTGATAGATATTACATCCTTGCTAGAGTCCACGTCAAAGCTAAGCCAGGCTGCAAGGAATGAGAGGGATGAAAACTTTAAATGGTATCTTTATAGTTCCCTCAATGTGATAATGCGCAGGCTAGGGGTCTGGATGAGGAGTGCATGCAGTTGTGCAATGATCTCTCCAGTTCTTCCAAGGAGATGTTGGGCATTGCAACGGGCAGTCCTATTCACCCATCTAAGGACGAGAACACATACAAAGGATCCGATGATGAGGATGAGGTGGGTGATGAAGTCACGGGGCCCATGGATTTGGTGCCCCTAGGAGCGGATGATGATGATGAGCCCATAGCCGCGGCTGGTGGGCATCCTTAGGAGGCGGACTCCGATTAGCAGGGAGTTCTTTCTTTCCACCTTACTTTATTTTGAATTTGTTATGCATCGGGGACTATGCATTGTTTAAGTGTGAGGTGGGGGAATACTTCCTAACTTGTAATTGTGTAAGATATTTATTGTTATTGTTTTTTTTTTGTTAGCTTAGTTTAGAACTCACATAATCTAATTAGCTAGTAAAATGAAAAAAATATATCAGAAAAGCTCGCACTTTTCCCGATGATGGATCGGTTGGACAATTTTCTTGAGGGATTAAAGTCCGATTAAAAATACCAAAAAGATTTTCTTTCGTTTTTTTAGGATAGTTAGGTAGTATCTCTTGATTTTTCTTTGTACATCGGTTCTTTTCCAAGGGTGTATCTTGAACTTGGTGTGTTTGTTTTATTATTTTATTTTTTTAGGAGTAAGATAGGGAGAAAACTGAGGTGCTTTGAGGTACCTGTTGACATGTTTGGTGTTGGCACATTAAGCTATGGCATGCGCTCTGTCTTCCTGAATATTTGATTTAAATTGTAATGCCCAAGTAAAGTAATTAGCCTACTCTTTGACGCCTTGTTCTCAGTTGGTTGACTTGTATGCGACCTAGTCCATCATTGCTTAAAAATTCTCAACTCGCTGTGCTTGCTTGACTTGAGAGTCGAACAGAACCGTCTTGATTGCGTCAAATGTCACGTGTGTAAGGATTGGTGATATTCCGTGCTATCTCATGTACTCTAGAACTTGCCCCGTGTGTTAATCGAAGCGAAATCGTTTAGTTTTGCTAGTCTAGGAGATGACGTAGGCGTTTGTTGCTTGACTATAGAGGTTCTTGTCACTCACAGATAAAATTTTCCGTTGCTAGCCCCTTTGAGCCTATAGACCTTTTCTTTGCCATCCACACTACAAGCTGTATTCCTATTTTGTTCTTGATTTGAGCTTTTTGAACCTTTACCTCCTAAGGGATTTAGTCGCTAAAAGAAGTAAGGTGAGAGATTAGGGAGTGGCTTTCGAGTGGAACCATGAAAGGGCCCTTAAGGTACACTAAAATTGTGAAAAAAAGGTCACTAGCCGATGAACCTTAATGTATGAAGTGTATAGAAAAGAAAAAAAAAAGGGGAGAAAGAGAAATATTGCAAGAAAAAAATAGTAGTCAAATAATGTAGAAAAACATACACTTCCTAATCCTTCGTATTCGTGTTAGTAGGAATATAGAGATGCTTATTGAAAAGAGGGCTATGTTATATATGGTGTATGGCAAGTGAATTGGTTGAAAAGAAGATGTGCTCGATGTTTGAGTGTAGTGTATTAAAGTGCTTTGGAGGGTTAGTCACTATTCCAAAATGTATCCTACCCGTCCCTTAACCTACATTATAACCTTAAAGTCCTAACTGATCCTAGATTTGGCTAGCTTAGACTAGTAGAGATGTACACTACGGGCATGCTTATGGTACGACCAGGGGATGCACATGAATTCTTTGTGAGAGAGAGTGAATTTTTTTCAATTGTGTGATGTCCTCAATTTATGTTCAACGGCATATTTCAACGTATGGGCTGCTTTTATATTCATTCTTTTGCTTGTGGTGAAGTCACTTGGTCTCATGACGGATTGCTGATGTTGTACGCTTCTTTTGTTGGGTGAGTGCCTGAGTTGAGGATGCTTAGTGGTAACGAGTCGTCTCTTGAGATAGGTTGGTTGTGGAGAGGTTGCTTGAGTTGGTTGAATAGCATTGTGTATACTTGGGCTAGTTGGAAAAAAAAAGGGAAGAATGTGAAATTCATGCGTTCAAGCTTAATTGCCGGTATCGACCATAGTCAAAAGGTAGAGTGTGTGATGGATAAAATGTGAATTGCTCTTTCATAGTGATAGGTACATTTTGGAGTGTTAATATGGTTTCATTGCTCGAGGACGAGCAAGAGTCTAAGTATGGGGTGTTGGTATTGGGCTTAATGTATGCATATTTTGATGTATATTGCCTCACATTGTGCTCATATCCCATAAATTTTGGATGTATAATATAATGATTTGTGCTAATTTGTCGTATTTCTATGTGTAGGAATCATTCGGACCCGATTTAGGATGAAAGTGCACGAATTGGAGAGAAAATGGGAAGAAAAAGGCGAAATGGCCCAGTTGAGCACCACCGGAAGCGTGGGGCACTACCTGTGGCGCATAAAACAAAATGCTGAAAAGTTGAGCGCCAGGGCCAGTGCCCCACGCTGCCCTGGACACCCAAAACGTGAACATGTCCTATTTCGACCGGGATTCGATTATTTCGACCCCAAGACGCCCCCAACTCATATAAAAGCCAACCTAAACCTATTTTGAGGAGGAGGACATGACTTTGAGAGAAAAACAAAAGTACGAAACACTCGGGATCACGGATTTGATCAATTCTTCCATTTTTCTTCTACGATTCATTGATTTTATGTTTGAAAACATTTTTTTCGATGATTGTATGAACATGAGTGGCTAAAAACCCTATTGTTCTGGGGTCATAGGTGCTACACGAATATTGACGTTTGAAGTTTAAAATGCCGAGTTTGATTTTATCATATTGGGTTGTTTATTTAATTTTGTTTTTAATTATTTTGCTGAGTAGCTAATAGTGAAAACTATCTACGAATCTAGAGTTGAACTCGAAAGTGGGAATTCTAGATTGCATACAGAATTAAATAGAGCAAGTATTTGACCCGAGCATCGAGGAACGAATTCACAATTAGGATAGAAATATACCTAATTGCCTTGCTTGATTGAAATACAGGAAGTATAAATGCATTCTTGTTAGTCTTAATTCCATCGACATTTAGGCATTAAGTTAGCTTGAATAGGCGAGTAAGAACTCGATAGATTCTTATGAGTAATATCAGCTCCTGTCAATCAGCAATCCAGATAAATCAATAGTCATTTTAACCCTAGAACGCAACAAGATTGTTAGCTAGCCTATGACCCCGAAATATCGTCTCTTACTGATTTTTATTCGAAATTACTTAAGTATCATTGTTGATTTCTATTTATTTCATTGCTTGATAGTTTCTTAGGTAGTAAATTAGTCACTTACACATTTTGTGAGACATCTCTTGAATTGATAAGTTATTTGAGTTTGAACCTGTCAAAATTTAATCATAAGTCTCCGTGGGAACGATACTCTACTCACTACTCAATTACTTGAAGACCACGTATACTTGCGTGAGTGTGTTTGGTCGCAACACGACCCAAACTCAGATGGCTGTGACCGGCCTTAGTGAGAGTCTAACCTCACCATGCGAATCAGTATTCATCATTCAACAAACATTGCAGTAGTCGAATAGTTTAGATGTCATAATAGATGAATTGCTAATAGTAACATTGCATATATCAAGTCTCTTACCGGTAATAGTCACAATCTCACGGAGAATCTAATATCTCAGTACAAGAAATATAGTACTCAACTAAATAAAAACTAGCGACAACTTCAACTACATATAAAAGTGCACGACTTAGCAGTGCTAGAAGACATCAATAGCAAAATAACATCAGTAGTAGAATCTGCATAGTAAAATGACGTTGCGAGTCCCAAGGACTCAGTAAGTGTGATGGAAACTTAGGGTCCACCAAACTATAGAGAGAACCTGGTTCTCTATCAGTTTTCACAGAACACACACAATAAGAGACAAGTAAATGACACAGAAGAGTTTTACGTGAAAAGCCCCCAGCTCACGGGATTAAAAACCACGACCTACACTCATAGGATTTCAACTTCACTACTGAGCAAACTTCAGATTACAAACTATTGTAACATAGAAAATAAACTCTTAATCCCTCACTCACTAGTAATAACTCAATTACAAAGCTCACAACTCGACTACTCTAGCCAAGACACAAACACAAGGTTTATGGTTTTACAAATAGTTTCCTACACAATGCTTCTAGCTAAGTTAAGCAGGAATTACAAGTAGATCACTCTAACAAAGGTACAACATAACAAAGGACATATGGTAACACAGTGCTGGAAACTGGTCCTTTGTTTTGTTGGTCTTAGTTCTTGAAGCCATGAAGTCACTTGCAAAATGGCAACACACTTGAGAGAAAACTTAATCCATTTTCGGATGTGCAAATGTGTGTTTTTTCCCTCGCTTCATGTTGATAATATACAAGTGATGTCACTTGGATGATGCAAGAGATTATCCGTTACAAGACATTCCCCATAAAGTGACTGCTACACTATTTTCCCTGTTGCGTGTGTGTTTAGAGGAGCAGTTGCAGCGACTTTACAATTGTGGGGAGTTGACTGGTACAGTCAGCAAGGGAACTGATGTCCATCTATTCCCTCTGTCATCTCTTTGACTCTAGTTATTGGAACTTGTGCCCGACTTGAGACTTGTTGTTCTTGAGCACTTTGAGGATGTGTACCAGGTTCCCGATCTGGTTCTTATAATAAAGTTTGTTAGATCATCAAAATATAAAAAGGCACAAAACTTATCAACTTCTCCCTTTTTGATGATGACAAACTTATAATTGGAGTTCCTCCTGAGAACCAAATCTCCATACAATATTTCCCTGTATTCCCCTGAGAACACGTTCCCCCTTTCAATTCTTCCCCCTTTTGGCTTCATAATAAGATTATACATAAGTAATAAGCAAACAAGAAGTATAGCAATGTTAACTCATGACACATGTGTGCTCACAACATGGCTAAAAACAGCACATAAGAGTATAACAGGCATAGCAAACGACGAGATGCTCATTAATTTGAAAGAGAATACGAACATAAATAGCAGTACCATTGTTACACAACCATTCACACAAAAAAACAACTTAAAAGTACCAGTCACAAAAACAACAAAAAAAGGACCAAGGTAGGACAGACAGTATTTAACTGGACGTTGGGAAAGGATACTATTTTAATGAGCACTAGAAGGGGGAGGCAGGGATGAGGAGACAAGGGTTCTGAGGAGAATATCCATTCGAGCATTTGAGACACTTGTTTGTTAAGAAGCCGCTCTTTTAGGTCCTCGATCTCTTTCATGAGTTCTGCATTTTCCTTGATCAGACGAGCAACCTATGCCTTGTGCACTGCTGGAACCAGTTACTTCCTAGGCCTGACTAAGTTGCCCTTCAAGAATAACATTCCGTGCCTTCAACCTCCTTATCTCCTCATTTGCAGCATTCTGAGCATTAATCAATTGAGAGATAGTAGAATTGCTGCCAACCCCTCCCTTCTTATTAATACACTCACATTCCTTGAAGTCTAGCACTTTCTTCATATGCTCTATCATAAAACTAGGCAGATTGATAGTGGTGTAGGCATACAGTACTTCCATGAAGTAATGAAACACCTTTCTACATGTGGAAGCAAGACCTTATTCACCATCTCAAGCAAAAGTTGATACACTGGGAGGAGGGCCTTCTTATGCACCCGTTCCCCTTGCTGCACAACATCATCCTTCATAATGGCACTTCTGAAATTGGGAGAACAGGTCCCCTCAATGGATGAGATCCCTTCAGTAGTCACTCCAAAAATATTCCCCAACACAGCCTCGCCCATCACAAAATCTACTCCGTTGACCTTCAAGCAGATGTTATCATTTTCCAGTCTACGTAGAAGCTGGGCACCTCTTCCATAGACACTTGGGGCTCTCATTGGTGAACAAGTTTGTCCACTTTTGAAACTCACAAATATCAACCAGTTAACGCATTCCTATTATGTCAAGAATGTCAGGTGTGAAGGTCTGCCCCATAGCACTCTCAGATTCCTAAGGTTTTCTCTGCCTCCACCTTTTGACACAGTCACTTTGACCTTCTTGGAGGAACCAAGTTCCTTGTTGTCACTAGCCTTCCTCTTCATAAACTTCCTCACAGTTTCCTCATACTTTTCAGACTTCTCAGAAGATGTTTCACTAGACTTCTCACCCTCAATTCTTTTCTTCTCTACAGCTTTCATATATGACCCTCTCCTGGGCCTTGGAATCAAAAGGTTTCTTAGAGGAATTACAAATAAAAAAAGTAGGTTCCGCATTCACCTCTTCATCATCAACGTGAACAACATGTGCTGGAAGAAAAAACTTTGTTTATTACAGACAGAGGGACTTCTTGTTATAAAGTCATGCCATTTGGCTTGAAAAACGCTTGAGCCGCATATCAAAGATTGGTGACTAAAATGTTTCAAGAACATTTGGGAAAAACAATAGAAGTCTACATTGACGATATGCTAGTTAAATCAACACTGGCTTGAGATCATTTTCAACATTTGTCAGACACTTTTGAGATTCTCCGCAAATATAATATGAAGCTAAATCCGAAAAAATATGCTTTTGGCGTGGCTTCAGGTAAGTTTTTAGGCTTTCTTGTTTCTAACAGGGGTATTGAAGTGAATCATGCGCATATCAAAGCTATCAAGGAAATACCAGATATACTCACGAGCAAGAAAGAAGTGCAGAGATTAATAGGTAGGATAGCAGCCCTGGGGAGGTTTATATCTAAATCGTCAAAGAAGAGTTTTAAATTCTTTTCAATATTGAAAAACCAGAATCAGTTTGAATATACTTATGAGTACCAACAAGCCCTCATGGTCCTAAAGTCGTATCTGACAAATCCGCCTTTGCTAGCCAAACCAAACACAGTAAAAGGTTTCTCATCTATCTCGTTGTGTCAGAAGTGGCGGTAAGTGCGGTGTTGGTCTGGGAGGATAAAGGTAAACAATCCCCAATTTATTATGTTAGTAAATATTTATTAGATTCATTTCATGATTGGCTTATTTTAGAGCTTCCACAGGATCTGGCCCTCCGGAGTCTGACTTACCTGCAGTGAGTGCAAGTGCCGAGCGATTGGGAGGACTGACTGATTGTAAGGACTGAGTACTGGGATGACTGAGTGACTAGGAGGACTGAGTGAATTGATGCTCCGAGAGTATGCATATGATTTTATCACTGTGTTGCATTGTATTTGGCATGCATAGTTGACATGTAGATACAGTGATGTATCATTCCCCATTTCAGTCACACTTGTCATATTTATCTGTATTGAGCTTAAACTGTTAAACTTGAAAGCATGTCTAAATTTATATATTGTTAAATTCTATATTTGGACTGTACCTTATGTGTTAATTGCACGTGCTATAGAAATGCACATGCCAATATCCCTTGAGTATATTGGGTCGGTTGTACCATACTATACTCTACAATTCATGTCCAGATCCAGGTACTTCCGAGTACGGCGGGTGCTAGCTTTGGAGCTTTTATCTGTTGGAGACTTATCGAGGTAGCTGCCTTGGCATCCGCAGACCTTGACTCTCCTTTTTATTCAATCATTTGTACTATTCTATCCTTCTTGACAGTGTTTTAGCAGTCAGACTATGTTGTAATTTAGATTCTCATGTAGTTAGTGACACTCGAATTTTGGGGGATTTTGTATTGAGTCGTAATATTTTCTTATCAGTTATTTATGAGATTTTACTCTTAAGCTTATTCAATTATGTTTTCCAATTTAAAGATGCGTCGTTTATTGTGATTGTCGGCTTGCCTAGTATTGCGATAGGCGCCATCACGACATGTGAGATGATTTGGATCATGATAAATTAGTATCAGAGCCTAGGTTACAGTCTCACGAGTCGTGAGTTTAGTAGAGTCTTATGGATTGGTACAGAAACGTCTTTACTTATCTTTGAGAGGTTGTTGAACCATTAGGAAAACTTCACTTTCTTGTATTCTTGTCGTGCGAATTTGTTGATTCCAGAAACTAAACTTTCGTTATTTTATTATCTCATAGATGGTGAGGACACGTGCTACTAGATCAAGTAGATAGCCACCAGTACCACCAGCTAGGGCCACGAGAGGCCGGGGCCGCGGTAGAGGCCGAGGTGCAACCCGTACAGCAACAACATCTGTAGACCTACCGGTTGCTCCAGCGCAGGAGCAG
Organism: Nicotiana obtusifolia; assembly: GCA_002018475.1. NCBI lineage: Eukaryota > Viridiplantae > Streptophyta > Magnoliopsida > Solanales > Solanaceae > Nicotiana > Nicotiana obtusifolia. The sequence continues at coordinate 54,429 of MCJB01050217.1, forward strand.
ATTCCAAATGTGGTCGAGCCGGTGGGAACCAGCTTAGGCACTAGTTTTGCCCATTGTGATTCCAGGCCTTCAGGAGGCTCTGGCCCAGATATTAACTATTTGCACTATCCTTGCTCAGGCAATTTCAGTTCTGCCCGCACTAGCCACTTCCCAGGCCAGGGGAGTGCTCAGACTCCCGCCGCACGTATTCCAAAGTAGGTGGTGCAGGGACTTCAGACACCGGGGGTACTAACAGCCCAACCCAGCCCGGTTACAGTTGCTCAGACCTATGTGGGTCCCATTATGAGTGATGAGGAGAAGAAGAGACTGGAGAGGTTTGGGAGGCTCAAGCCTCCATCAGTCATTGGGGCTGAGTTAGAGGATGCTTAAGACTTCTTGGATAGGTGCCAGTGGATTCTTCGTATGGCAGGTATTCCGGAGACTAGTGGGGTCTCATTTACTAATTTTCAGCTGATGGGGGCAGCCTTCTAATGGTAGGAGGCCTATGCGCAGAGTAGGCGTTCCGGTACTGTACCACTTTTATGGCACGAGTTCTCCGTTCTCTTCTTGGAGAAGTTTGTGCCGCCGACCCATAGGGAAGAGTTCGTAGGCAGTTTGAGCAGCTACCCCAGGAGGGCATGTCTGTGACCTAGTACGAGATGAGATTTTTAAAGTTGGCTCATCATGTTATTTGGTTGGTTCCAGAGAGAGGGAGAGGATTAGTAGGTTCATTGATGGCCTCAGCTATGGACTGTGTTATGACTTCGGAGATTTCATCAAGTGCTAGTTTCAATGAGGTGGTTGATATTGCTCGGCGACTAGAGCTGGTCCGTAGTCAGGAGCGTGAGGAGAGGGAGGCCAAGAGGCCTCATGGTTAGGGTGGTTTCAGCGGTGTTTCTTCCGTAGGGCAGTCCTACCACAGCATGGGTCGTTCTTATAGGTCCGCTCAGATGGCTCATCCGGTTCATTGTGGCGCATTAGCTAGCCATGGTTCTTACAGTTACCGTCCGGGTTAGTCATCTCTCAGTGCTCTCCCAGCTCAGAGTTCATCCCGTGCTCCATCTGTTCAGGGTTCATCTTTACCAGGTCCTTCTAGTAGTTATTCTAGTTCTCGGGGACTGATTCAGTTCCCACCACCATTGGGGAGTTACTTCGAGTGCGGGGAGTTTGGACATGTTTGAAGATAGTGTCCATGTCACTTTGGATGGCCAGTTCAGTAGAGGGGTTAGGCTGTGACTTCCGTGCCAATTACTTCACCACCCGCCCGGCCAGCTCGGGGCGGGGCTCAGGAAGCTAGAGGTCGTCCTAGAGGGGGAGGCCGATAAGGTGGCGGTCAGGCTCCATTCTATGCTATCCCTGCTAGGCTAGAGGCTGTTGCTTCAGACGCAGTGATCACAGGTATTGTTTCAGTGTGCCATAGGGATGCTTCCACATTATTTGACCTTGGTTCTACTGATTCCTATGTATCATCCTATTTTCTCGTTATTTGGATATGCCCCATGAGTCCTTAATTTTACCTGTTCAAGCATCTATGTCGGTGGGCGATACTATTCTTGTGGACAGCGTGTATCACTCGTGTGTGGTGACCATTGGAGTGTTAAAGACTACAGTTGATCTCTTATTGCTTAGTATGGTTGATTTTGACATGATTTTAGGTATGGATTGGTTGTCCCCATGTCATGCTATTCTGGATTGTCACACTAAGACCGTGACGTTGGCGATGCCGAGGTTGCGAGGAACGAGTAGAGAGGTTCTCTAAATTATGTTCCCAGCAGGATGATTTCATATCTGAAGGCCTAAAGGATGGTTGGGAAGGGGTGTTTGTCATATTTGGCCTTTGTGAGGGATGTTGGTGCTGATACTCGTACTGTTAATTTTGTTCTGGTAGTGCGACACTTTTCGCATGTGTTTCTGGTAGACATGTCGGGCATGCCACCCGACAGGGATATTAATTTTGTTATTGACTTGGTGCCAGGCACTCAGCCCATTTTTATTCCTCTGAATCATATGGCACCAACAGAGTTGAAGGAATTGAAAGAGCAGCTTCAGGAGCTTCTTGATAAGGGCTTCATTAGGCCTAGTGTGTCGCCTTGGGGTGCACCGGTTCTGATTGTGAAGAAGAAGGATTGTACTATGCGGATGTGCATCGATTATAGGCAGTTAACAAAGTTACAATTAAGAACAAGTATCCTATGTCACACATTAATGATTTATCTGGCCAGCTTCTGGGAGCTAGAATATTCTCTAAGATTGATTTGAGGTCTGGGTATCACCGGTTGATGATCCGCGACTCGAAAATTTCGAAGACAGCATTCAGGACCCTCTATGGTCACTATGAGTTCCTTGTGATGTCTTTTGGGCTGACCAATGGCCCAGCAGCACTCATGCATCTTATGAACAGTGTATTCCAACCATGTGTTGATTCATGTGTCATAGTATTTATTGATGATATCCTGGTGTACTCACGCAGCCAGGAGGAGCATGCACAGCATTTGAGGATTGTATTACAGAGGTTGAGAGAGGAGAAGCTTTATGCCAAGTTTTCTAAGTTTGAGTTTTGTCTTATTTTGGTGGCATTCTTGGGGCACATGGTGTCCATTGAGGGGATTAAGGTGGATCAAAAGAAGATAGAAGGCGGATCAAAGTTGGCCCAGACTGTCTTCAGCTACTGAGATTCGGAGTTTTCTCGGTTTGGCCGAATATTATCCTCGCTTTGTGGAGGGATTCTCGTCCATTACAGCGCCTTTGACCAGATTGACCCAAAAGGATGCACCATTCAGGTGGTCGGATGAGTGTGAGAATAGCTTTCAGAAGCTCAAGACTGCCCTGACCACAACTCTAGTTCTAGTCTTGCCTTCAGCATGGGGTTCTTATACAGTGTATTGTGATTCTTCTCGGATTGGTATTAGGTGTGTCTTGATGCAGGATGGGGTTGACTTTTTGAGTGGACTTTTTGGCTTTTGTTAAAGAACATAGCTTTATCATATGGAATTGATACCTATAGCTTGAGTTGGTTGTATCGAGTTGTTTGTGGCTAGATTCGAGTCGTTCAGAGGCCCATTCGAGTTGTTTGGGGCTGGAATATCCACGTATTCTCCATGTAATAGAGAAATTGAGCTGAGATTCATGTTAAAAATCATGCTTAGGCTATTTGTTGGTACTGTTGAGACCCACCAAGGTCATGTTGTTGTTGAATTACCTGTTTAATTTGCAATTATGCACTCAGTCACATCTATCATTTGCATATCGTATCTCAGTCTCTATTTTCATTTATTGATACATCATATCATCATTGCTTGGGCTGATTATCATGATATTTGTGAGCCCAAAAGACTAGAGAGATTGATGACCGAGTGAAGCCGAGGGCCTGATTGTGAGTGATGTTTATGGGATCGGTTTGCATGCCGTAATAGGCTTTATTGATTCATGCCATGATTGGCTTATTTTAGCGCTTGGGCAGGATCCGCCCCTCCCTAGTCTGACTTACTAGCAATGAGCACAGGTACCTACTGAGTGTGAGTGCCGAGCTTTTGGGAGGACTGAGTGACTTTGAGGATTGAGTGACTAGGAGGACTGAGTGAATTGATGCTCCGGGAGTGTGCATATGATTCTATCACTGTGTTGCATTGTAGTTAGCATGCATAATTGACATGTAGATATAGTGATGTATCATTCTCCATTTCAGTCACACTTGGCATATTTATCCGTATTGAACTTAAACTGTTAAACTTGAAAGCATGTCTACAATTCTATACTGTTAAATTCTGTATTTGGAATGTACCTGTTGAGCTCGTCACTTCTTTCAGCCGAGATTAGCCTTGTTACTTATTGAGTACATTGGGTCGGTTGTACTCAAACTACACCTTACACTTCGTGTGCAGATCCAGGTACTTCCAGATACGGCGGCTGCTAGCTTTGGAGCTTTTATCTGTTGGAGACTATCGAGGTAGCTGCCTTGGCGTCCGCAGACCTTGACTCTTCTTTTTTTTTTAGTTATTTGTATTGTTCTATCCTTCTAGACAGTGTTTTAGCAGTCAAACTATGTTGTTATTTAGATGCTTCTGTACTCAGTGACACCCGAATTTTGGGGGATTGTATTGAGTCGCGGTATTTTCTTATCAGTTATTTATGAGATTTTACTCTTAAGCTTATTCTATTATGTTTTCCAATTTAAAGATGTGTGATTATTGTGATTGTCCGCTTGCCTAGTATTGCGATAGGCGCCATCACTACATGTGAGATTTGGGTCGTGAAACATACGTGTATGATTTAGAAGTTATGACTTATGATTTGAGATTACGAGGAGTAGTACCTCAAGTAATTCTTGTTGTAATTCATGCATTAGGAATGATTTGATTGATTGAGTTATCATCGGTTCTCCTTATTTGAATTCATTCATATTTCATCTGTATTCTAATTATGTTGTAGCTTTATTACCTAGTTGTTTCTTGTTGCCATTCGTGCTTCCACTATTTTTACTGTTGATTGTAAATTTGTGATCCTTCTGTTGTTGGTCTTACATAAAAGTTCTTTCCATTGTTAGCTTTATGTTTTATCTTGCACAGGTTTACACGTCGGGTAGGTGTCTTGACCTGGCCTCGACACTACTCTACCAATGTTAGGCTTGATACTTACTGGGTACCGCTGTGGTGTACTCATGCTACGCTTCTACATATTTTTGTGCAAATCCAGGTACTTCTGATCAAGTTGGTTCTAAGACTTATGTCTGCGCTGTTGGAGATTTCAAGGTACACCTACTCAACATTCACAGGCTCCGAAGTCACCTTCTGTTGTATTTTATTTCCACGGTCTACTATTATTCCAAGATAGTGATGTACTTATTATTTCTAGTTACTCTTAGAAAAGCTTATGACTTGTACTACCGGTTTTGGGGTTATGTAACTGATGTTGGTTCAGCTATGTTGTTTCAAATATTTAATGTATTGTAGTTAAGTTAGTTAAATTTCCATTAATAATCAGCATATGTTAGGCTTACCTAGTCTTAAAGACTAGGTACCATCACGACATCCTAAGGTAGGAAATTGGGGTTGTGACATTCCACCTCAATAGCTAGTTTTTTTTGGGTGGTTTGCCTTGGGTTGTATCAATGGTATCAGAGTCACCCACCTTTCTCTATGCCCATCGTGCCATGGATGGTGACGCTGATACAGCAATATTTGCCTGAGGCTAGAAATGACTAACACACAGCCGTCGAGGATGGTCCATTGCAGGATTTAGTATAATACCGATGCTATTGAGGACGACAGATACGTTGCGTAGATAGTGAAGTGAGACAGCCCACGAATATATAAATCCTACATCAATATATCACAATATCAATGTGAGATTCAAGTCCCATACAATGGACCATAACAGAATAAAATTTAGTTGAAATATACTTTCTGCTTATTTTGAGTTTAAAACTGTTTAACAAATTATGTAAAACAATAACTAGAAAGAAAGAAGAATATCTATGCTTGGATAGCCTTCTTTGAGAATATGATCATAAATCCTTCTTGATCACATTTATTATAATATTCTTCCTCCCCAATTTTTTGTACTAATTTCAAGAACTATCTAGATATTCATCGGATTTTGTCAAATATCACCTTCCTCAAACGGACAAAATGTCAATAGGTACAAAACTTAAAAGGACATGAAAAGGAAAATAGAGAGAGATCCGTTCATCATTAATTTAAGTGGTCCTAGGATCTAATTCTAATTCAATAAGCTTGCTGCATCTTTGGAAGATTTTTTTGGATTATCAATGCGATTTATTTTTAATAGAATCAATCTTATCTCTGAACAATCAAAATTTTGTATTACCAACTGCAAGAGAAGAGAAGAAAGAAAGCAAGCCGAGAACTTCTAACTTCAGTATTGACAGATTGCTTTCCTCTAATTCCTAAAGTGAGAGTGAGCTTGTTTCCATCCCATAGAGTACATGTTTTCTTGTTCATATATCTGCCAAAGGATTGTAAAATTATGTGCATTGTATCGAATTAAATCACATGCTCCACCGCTTGTATATGCATTCGTCAATTTCTTTGAGTTTTGGTCCTGCGACAATACTCCCTAAGCAGGATGTTTCAGACTTTAGCTAGGCCTATAATCCCCGTAGACCAAGGGCAAACGCCCATTGTTTACGACATAGATTACCAGGGTATCCAAGCCCCCATATAGCCTTTGAATATGCCTCATCGAAAATCTGAATATTGGGAATAGCTTATTATAATTACATCCTTCGGATTTGAGCCTATTAGTAAAGCATGTTCATTGAAACAACGACCAATATATAATAGAAAAGCAACCATAAACTAGAAAGTCTTAACCAATTTAAAAGATCATCTAATGTAGTTAAATAATTGAATTTTGGGTTGTTCAATCTTTTTGCAATTACAAAAGAAGCACTTGATAAACCTTCTCCTGTTTTGTTATGAGAGATTATTTTTTATTTAGTTCATCTTTAAAGGAATATTTTTTTACTTTTAGAAATATTTTAATTTTATTTTAACATTAGTGATATATTTTGTAGACAAATAAAGTTTTTGAGATTTTTTAGGCCACAAATTCGAAACTTAGCCAATTTTTCTTATACTTCATGTCCAATCAAACATATTCCATATAAATTATATTGGAGGAATGTCACGGCCTAATTTAGGATCACGACGGTACTTAGGAGCAAGTCCCCCCAAATAAGGTTCATCGGGTTTTTACAGAAAAGCAGACAGAGTTTTTCTTGTTTTTGGACTATCCAAAAACATTTCTATCTCAAAATCAACAACCAATAATCCTAATATCAATCCGAACAACGATAACTTTATAAATTAACCAAAAAAATTCCCAACCATTAATAATTCACCCACTAACGGTCAAAAATACCAATTTATCTCCAAATTCGATAAGAACTACTCTCATAAGTCTATAATAACGAAAGAATACTCATGGCACTAAAATAATGATTATGGAACGACTTTAAGAGTTCCAAGAAAAGACCATAACAATTAATTAAACTCCCTTCCCTCGCGAACAAATACAGGGCTCACCAAGATCTATCAACATGTGCGTTCTAATTAACGAAACCCTCGCATGCATCAACTGTTGTTTCTGTAAAAAAAAAAATAGCAAGGAGTGAGTCGCTAGCTCGGTGAGTAACAATACTTAACCACAATCATTTTTAATTGGGGACAAGTTAGAAAACATGCCTCTATAATAATAATCAGAAACTATCATAAAAATAAAATGCCTTTTGAAAAACGATAAATATAATCAATCTATTCATGTGTTTCCTATAACAGAAATAAATTTAACAAATTAGTAATGAACTCGGTAAACACTGTATCGTAGCAAATCTTTATGTTTGGGAAATTTCCAAGAAATGATCATGTAATTTGTATCACTGTGGGGACCCCTTCGTAAAAGGAGTCAAATATAAAATGTAGGTCCCTACTCGAGGGAAAACTGTAATTGTATGCTTGTTCTACCTTCCCACTAGTGAGGGCTATAACTGTAATCTGCATATACAAGGTGCACCAGGTGTAATGAACCCTCCATTAGCTATGGAATCCTTCAAAGTCTCTTTCCATTTCCACTTTTCCTTGTAAGCAGTAAGTATTCATAAGAAAACATTTCAAAATTAATGTAGGGCATTTCAATTCTTATCAAATCATGTAATCTCATTTCAGTAATGGTAATCATATCTCAAGTAACAGTAAAACATGTCTAGTAATAGTGAGAACATTTTAAATAGCTGGAAATATCTCAAGTAAACTGTTCAGTACCATATCAAGTAAAGGACTTATCCCACATGCAATTTCAAATATTCAATAACACATTTTATTTTCAAAATCATATATAAACCATGCAGGTTATGAAAACACAAATAACAGTAAAATTACTACTCAGCTCTTGATGCCTACTAGCAAAAGCTCGACTTCTTATCACTCCAAATGCTTAATTTATGTGAAATCTATCAATATAAGTCTAGTGTTACTACCCATCAGCTCCATAATACATTCTCTAGATAAATATCTATCGCAATTTAATTCACTTTTTCTATTGTCAAACCTTTCCAACTTCTTTACTAGTATTCTGGAGCTTCAGGGGAATAGTTAACAATAAGGTTATATTCCATTATCCCTTTAATAGTTTTATATAGGCACAACAGATTAAGTTGGCATCTTGACTTCCAACTCAAATAATTGAAAGTGTAAATCTGATATTGATTCACCTAATTTATTACTCAAAACTCAAATATAAATTTGTTCCCTTTATCTTTTGCGACAGAACAGTCAAATAGATTGTTCGATAGTAGTTATAAGAACACCTTAAAAAGGAGTTTGCTAACAAAATTTAGATAGAGGCTTCATGTAATACCCGAAAGAAGCAAAAGAGTATTCTCCAGGCTTCAAGTACAATGTTGATATCGTTCCAAGACAACGTATCAGCTGCTCCCAAAGCCTAGCACTTGTGCGAATTTGATCTCCTAGTTCTCGAATTTGCTCCTGTTAAGGTAATTCAACGATTCAATTGCTAGTGTATTTAGGACCTTTTCTTTAAGACTTCGTTGCGGCAGAAGCTTTTGCTTCGTAACCCCTCCCTGAATCCCTATTCTTTATTTTTTGGACTTTACCAAGTCTTTCCCATAGGTTTTGGCTCATTATCCTTTTTTTTGGGTTTAATTATTTTGGCCAAATGACTATTATGTCATTCTTTAAATTATAAGGTATTACAAGGAAGCATATGATAACTACTCTCTTCGAACAAAACTTAGAGTCCACCAAACTGTATAGAAAACCTTTTTACAGAACACACACAACCAGAGATAAGTAAATGACACGGCAGAGTTTTACGTGCAAAATTTCCATCTCACAGGATTAAAAACCACGACCCATTCGTAGGATTTCAACTTTACTACTGAGCAAACTTCAGATTACAAACTATTGTAACCTAGGAATTAAACTTTTAATTCCTCACTCACTTGTAATAACTCTATCACAAGCATCTATGTAATAACTCTACTAGAAAGCTCACAACTCGACTAACTCTAGCCAAGACACAAACACATGGTTTATGATTTTACAAATAGTTTCCTATACAATGATTCTAGCTAAGCTAAGTAGGAATTAAAAGTAGATCACTCTAACAAAGGTAAAACACAACTAAGGACATATGGTAACGCCCAGTGCTGGACACTGGTCCTTTGTTCTGTTGTTCTTCGTTCTTGAAGCCTTGAAGTCACTTGCAAGATGTCAACACACTTAAGATAAGCTTTTCTTTCGGATGTTCAAGTGTGTATTTTTCCCTTGCTTCATGTTGATAATATACAAGTGATGTCACTTGGATGATGCAAGCAATTATCCGGTAAAACGCATGCTCCATAAAGTGACTGCTGCATTGTTTGCACTGTTGCGTGTGTGCAGAGAAAACAATGCAGAAACTTTATAGCTGTAGGGAGTTGACTAGTACAGTCAGCAAGGGAACTGATATTTATCTGTTCCCTCTGTCGATAGGACTCTAGTTGTTGGAACTTGTACCAGACTTGAGACTTGTTGTTTTTGAGCACTTTGAGGATGTGTAATAGGTTCCCGATCCGATTCTTATCATAAAGTTTGTTAGATCATCAAAATACAAAAAGGGACATAACTTATCAATTTTCCTCTTTTTGATGATGACAAACTTATAATTGAAGTTCCCCCTAAGAATCAGATCTCCATACAATATTTCCTGTAATAAGACGCTTATTCCCCTTGAGAACTTGTTCGCCCTTTCAATTTTCTTTCCCGTTTGTACATCATAACAAGATTATACACAAGTAAAAAGAGAAAAAGAAGTCTATCAAGGTTAACTCATGCCACATGTGTGCACACAACATGGGTAAAAACATAGCGTAAGAGTGTAACATGCATAGCAAAAGACGAGATGCTCATTGATTTGAAAGAGAAGAGAACAGAAATAGTAGTACCACTATTACACAACCATTCACAAAAAAAAAACAACTTAAAAGTACTAGCCATAGAAACAACAAAAGAAAGGCTAAGGTAGGACAGACATCATTCTACTGGACACTGGGAAGGGAACTGTTTTAAGGAGTACTAGAAGGGGGAGGCAGGGATGAGGTGAGGAGAATATGCATTCGAGTATTTGCAGACACTTGTTCCTCAAGCAGCCGCTCTTTCAGGTCCTCTACCTATTTCTTGAGATCTGCATTTTCTTTGATCAGGCGAGCAACCTTTTTGCCTTGTGCACTGCTGGAACCAAGTGCTTCTTGGGCCTGACTAAGCTGCTCTTCAAGAATGGCATTTTGTTCCTTCAACCTCTTTATCTCCCCATTGGTAGCATTCTGAGCATCAATAAATTGAGAGATAGCAAAATTACTGCCAACACCTCCTTTCTTATCAATACACTCACATTCCTCCAAGGTGGTCTTCGAGAAGGTCTACTTGCGAGTTCTCACTGTTGCTTTTCCCAAAGGGACTTTGAAGAAGTTAAACACTTTAGTGAGCACGAACCCATAGCTTAAAACATGATTACCATCCTTGAAGTCTGCCACTTTCTTCATATGCTCTATCATGAGACCAGGCAGATTGATAGTGGTATAGGCATCCAGTGCTTCCATGAGGAATAAGTCTGCTTTTGAAGTGATGGAATGCCTTTATGTACGTGAAAGCAAGACCTTATTCATCATCTCAAATAGAAGTTGATAAATTGGAAGGAGGGCCTTCTTGTGCACCCGTTCCTCGTTGTCACTAGCCTTCCTCTTCACGGACTTCCTCACAATTTCCTCCTTCTTTTCAGACTTCTCAGAAGATTTTTCGCTAGACTTCTGACCCTCAACACTTTTCTCCTCTACAGCTTTCAGATATGACCCTCTCCTGGGCCTTGGAATCACAAGTTTCTTAGAGGAGTTACGAATTAAGGAAGCAGTTTCCGCATTCACCTCTTCATCATCAACATGAACAACATGTGCTGGAGGCACATTGGCTTCATTGACTAGATTTCCCCCTTTAACCAACCTTCTTTTTCTCTTTTCCTCTTTGTTTTGCTTCAGAACTGACTCATAAGCTTCTTTCTTTTGCAACTTGGTGGTGTGTCTTTTGAGAATGGGTTTTTTGGGAACTTCCCTACCACTTATGACAGAAATGAAGCTTGCCACAGTCATATTTGTCATAGTCTTCCTCACTATTTTCATTTTCCTCTTCAGATAGAGATCTCATCTTAGGAATGACAAAGTTCAGCAGCTCAACATCAAATTGAGGAGAAGGAGCAGGATCTATACTAACCTGGGGCTCTTTTGAGGAGTAAGGGTTTTCCTCCCAAGTAGAAGCATAATGCTCTTCTTTGGCAGAGGGATCAGGTCCCTCTGTTGTTTCCCCAATAGTACTGATTGATGCCAAGTTTTCAAAGGGCACCAATTCCCCACCTTCAACGACAAGTTCCCCACCTTCAACTTTGTGATTTTCACCTTCCCCCTGAGACTCAATGGTCTCATTATCACCTTTATAACCACCAACCAAACCTCCCTCTGCAGAAATTAGTAACATGTTCTCAATGGCTTCTTGCTCATTTACCCCCAAAATAGAATCTGCGGATGGAGGAGGAACATTACCTGTAGGGTAAGCAATATTCAGATTAAAGCTTGGAACGATCATTGCTGAAATGTCACCACTACAAACCATATCTTGTCAGGTATCAGACCTTTCCCCAACTTTTTGACTAGAAACTTCTTGTCCTTCGTCTCCTTCTACGATTTCGTCTTCTGCCATTTTTTTCAGCGAGGAAAAAGAAGAGGTCGTAGCAACAAATCTTTTGGGGTTCTGAGACTTACGACTGCGGTGAGAACCAGAACTCGATTGGGTTGGAGAGGAAGCAATAGGTGGATGATGGTCTAGTATGGGGTTTGACTGGGCAACTGTTGGGACTCAGACTCTCGCTCTAGTGATTTGTGAGACGAAGACACAGTGGGAACGACACTGGAAGTGTTTGAAATTTCTGGATTCTGAAACATAGTAGAGATTAGAAGTAAAGACACGAGAAGAAGAAAGTTTTCTTTGAGAGAGAAAGGGAATATTTGGCTTTGATGTGGATAGAGAGGAAAGAGACACCGTTTGGAGTTATTTAGAGAAAGTAAGGGACCGATTACAAACGGGAATGAATTGCCGGGTAGACGGGTCATTTAGTAACGGGTGTGACGTTTGAGTTCTAAAGAGATGAGAGAGAGACTGAAACATTTAATGACGTGGCACTTTTATAGTGGTTAAAAATGTGCATGAGAGTACAAAGGAACTACTAACCAGAGCTAAGGGAACTATGTTCCCTGACTTAGTTTTGTAAATGTGAGCCTCATCCTTTTACCAAGATGCAACATTATTAGCTGCTTGTTTGCTCTGTAGTTGCCATGCGTGTTTACCTGTAACGACATAGAGATGAGTTAGAACTTGCCAGAAAATACTTTTTAGTTGTTTTACCTGTTCATTCTTTCATATCCAATCATTGAAGGACCTGGTACTCAGTTTGATTTTGTCAACCCCAATGCCAATCGATTCTTTTCAAAATGCTCTCTACTCAGTGCTTTGGTGAAGATATCTGCTACTTGGTCCTCTGTTTTGCAGAAGTTCATGCAGATAAGGCCTTTTTCAACATTGTCTTTGAGAAAATGATGTCGCACATCAATTTGCTTTCTTCTCTTATGCTGAACCAGGTTCTTTGCCATGTTGAGAGCATTAGTGTTATCACACAGTAATGGCACATAATCAGAAAATACACCAAAGTCCTTCAAGTGTTGCTTGATCCGCAGCAGTTGACCACAGCAAGAGGCAACTGCCACATACTCAGCTTCTGTAGTTGAAAGAGCCATAGAGTTTTGTTTCTTTGCACCCCACGAAATCAAACACGACCCCAGAAAATGTGCCGTGACAGATGTGCTCTTTCTGTCTACCAGATAACCAGCATAATCAGCATCAGCATACCCAATTAAGTCGAAATTGTCTCCAGAAGGATAGTAGAAACCAGGTCGTGCGTTCCCTTGAGATACCTTAGAATCCTCTTTGCAACTTTTAGATGAGATTCCTTTGGACTGGATTGGAATCTAGCACACAATCCCACACTGAATACGACATCGGGTCTATTAGCTATGAGATACAAGAGTGGACTAATGATACCTATGTACATGGTTTCGTTCACAGGAGAACCATGTTCATCCATGTCCAGAAGAGTGGCAGTGGCAATAGGAGTATCAATGGTCTTTGAACTTTCCATCTCAAATCTCTTCAAGAGCTTTTTAATTTGCTTCTGCTGACTTATCATTGTTCCCTTAGGGGTTTGCTTAACTTGCAACCCTAAGAAAAAGTTCAATTCCCCCATCATGCTCATTTCAATCTCGCTTCCCATAAGCTTTGCAAACTCCTCATACAAGGAATTATTTGTTGCACCAAAGATGATGTCGTCAACTTAGACTTGTACAATGAGCAGGTTCCTTCCCTGTTTCTTTAGAAATAGGGTGTTGTTGATTTTCCTCTTGTAAAGCCATTTTCAAGAAGGAACTTGGACAACCTTTCATACCATGTACGAGGGTCCTGCTTCAGTCCATATAATGCCTTGTCAAGTTTGAATACATGTTCAGGATACTCATGACTCTAAAAACCAGGTGGTCATTTGACGAAAACTTCTTCCTTTAAATATCCATTCAGAAATGCACTTTTGACATCCAATTGGAACAATTTGAATTCCATATGAGATGCAAAGGCAATGAGGATTCCAGTTAGATATGAACTTTTGTGCTTCCAGTTAGACACCTCAATCTCATTGTGTGAAGATACATGTTCCTCGGAATGGGATACATTGTTGGCATCTATGGATGGGTGAGTACCACTTCTCTGCTCAGCGTCAGGAGTTCCTTACATGGCATCAGCAACTCTAACCTCTGCTTCAGTTGTTTTGATGAAGGAACCAGGTTCTTCTGCACCAATTGAAGGTTTTTTTGTATTTTCTTCGTTGAATTCCTAGACTTGGCTCATCAATTCCGCCGTTCCATTTTCCAAATCAATGACTTCTCCAGGAACCTTCGACTGCTCTCCGTCTTGATCAATCTTATCATGTGAATCTTTACCACATAGGTGTTGTGATTCATCAAAGATTACATATATGCTTTCTTCAACACATTGAGTCCTTTTGTTGTAGACCTTGTATGATTTGCTTTGTAAGGAATATCCAAGAAATATTCCTTCATCACTTTTGACGTCTAGTTTTCCCACCACTTCCTTACCATCAATGAGAACGAAGCATTTGCATCCAAATGTTCTTAGGTGAGCTAGCTTGGACTTCCTCTCGTTCAACAATTCATATGGAGTTTTGTTTAGGAAGGACCTGACCATGTACCTGTTCACTAAGTAGCAGGCAGTGTTGACTGCCTCTGCCCAAAAGATTTTTCCTACGCTACTATCAATTAGCATATTTCTTGCCATATCTTCAAGAGTCCTATTTTTCCTCTCAACAACACCAATTTGTTGGGGTTTTTCGGGAGCTGAAAAATTGTGACTTATGCCATTTTCAGCACAGAATTCGTCGAATTTTGCATTGTCAAACTCTATGCCATGATCTGAACTTATACTTACAACATTGTGGCTCATCTTCACTTGAATCTGCTTCACAAATGCAACAAATATTGGAAAGGTTTCATCCTTGGTTCTGAGAAACAAGGTCCATGTAAATTTGGAGTAGTCATCAACTATGATAAAGATGTACTTCTTTCCTCCTCTACTTGGCACCCTCATAGGTTTATATATATCCATATGGAGGAGATCAAGTGGCCTTCAGGGACTTACTTCATTCTTGGGCTTGAAAGAGGACCTGACTTGCTTTCCTCTTACACATGCATCACTCACCTTGTGATCTTTGAACCTTGAATTGGGCAGCCCACGGACAAGGTCCTTCTTGACCAATTTGTTCAGTAATGAAAAGCTTGCATTTCCCAATCTTTTGTGCCACAGCTTAGCATCATCATCAACATCACTCATACATGTAAGATCTCCATTATGCAAGGACTCAAAATTAGCAACATAGATATTTTTGAATCTTTTTGCCAACAGAACCACTTCACCAGTCACGAGATTTGTGACTGTGCAGGTTTTTGATAAAAATTTCACTTTGTTTCCTTTGTCGCAAATTTGAGAGACACTCATTAGGCTATATTTCAAGCCATTCACATAGTAAACATTCTCAATTGAATGAGTGAGCGTCTTCCCAATTCTTCCTACTCCCAGAATGTATCCATTTTTGTCATTGCCAAAGGACACACTCCATCTTTGTAAAGCTTTAAGTGAACGGAATCATCTATGCTTCCAGTCATATGCTTAGAGCAACCACTATCCATATACCATTTTTGGTTTCTTCCTTTCACTGCTCCCTGCACAAGACAATCAAGGATTAGACTTAGGAACCCAAACAAGTTTGGATCCCTTGTATTAAAAAAAGGGCAAATTAAACTCCTTTTTGACCAAGCAGGCATTACTCATTTTTTAATGGAGGAACCATGATCCTTAGCAGTAATGACCTTTTCAACAAAATCTTTATTTTTCGGTTGGGACTGAATTCTAGCCTTACAGTTTTCTGTAAAGTGCCCAGTGTTACCACAGTGAGTGCAAAGCCAGTTATCAGGGACAGTAACATACTTGCTATGTGGATTATAGGGAGTCCTTTCCTTTTGGAACCCGACTCCCTGACTGTTCCCACCATTGTTTGTATATATGGCAATGATTGTATCAGAGGACCAGGTCCACTTTAGAGATTTTTCTATGTCATTTTTAACTCTGCTTCTTGAAGTTTTCTATTTCTTTCAAGTTCGGCACACAGAATAGATTTCACCAATTTGAGTTCATTTTCAAGCTTCATGTGTGCCTCACTTGCAACTTCCTTTCCCATTTGGATGTTCCCAAAACTGTTTCACTTTTTTAATTCCTCAATTGTTTCTTTTCGATCCACAACTACTACCAATATGTCATCTCTCTCATGCTCTACATTTTCAATTATTTCAGTTAGAACATCTTTTTCTTTCTTAAGAACCTCGATGGTTTCTTTTAGGTCAACCGCTACGACCACCAGATCATCTCTCTCATGTTCTACCTCTCTTAGTTCCATAGTAAACGCATTTTTATCATTTGTATGATTATGGTAAGCATCAATTAAAACATTGGCCAAAGATATAAGCTTCTTCTAAGAGTAAAACTTAAAATTTCTTTGAACGTCTAGAAAGTTTACCTCATCATCATCTTCATCTTCATCATCGTCAGATTTTGCTATCAGGGCAAAGATAGAGTCATATTCAGTTTCTTCACTTTCAACGGCCATCATGGAGGAAAACTTTCGTACCTATGATTAAACATAAAAACCATCATGGAAGAACATGACTGGTGCCGATGCTTCAACAAAAATGGAACCAGAACTTGGTGGTACAAATGCCCCTTTACGGGACACTGCCCTTGGGATCTTGATTACGACTGTCAAGACTGTTTCGAAGACCCAGAGGGAGAATACAAAGGAGAAAACTTAGCTCTCAAAAAAGCCAAATCCAAATCCAAGAAAAAGAAGAACACCACTGAAAAACAATTTCGAGCCAGATATGAAAATAAAGACCCTTCAATTGGCTCATTAAGCCGTCCTGGTAAATATGAATTTCTTGTCAGTTACAACCCCCAAGAGTGGCCCAAACTTCCAGAAAAATTCACTCCAAGCTGGGAGGATAGTGAAACTACACCTAACTCCGAGTCACCACCAGTCCAAACCTCACAACCCAAAAAGCCACCCGATCCTAAAACTCCACCCATTCCAAAAATCCAAAATCCCCCGCAACCACAAATATTCATGATGAGTTCTTCAAGCTCCAGTCATATCCACGATTTTCCTTCCCTACAACCTTTTGAAAAAGAGGGAATTAGCCATGCATCAAAAATTCCCAAGAAAAACGTAGTGCTGTCTACTGGAGAAAAAC
>MCJB01050218.1:0-13955 GCA_002018475.1 Nicotiana obtusifolia
GATGGTTCGGTTAGCTTCGGGAGGTGATTCATGACTTAAGAGTGTGATCGGAATTGGTTTCGGAGATCCCGTGTAGAATTAGGCTTGAATTGGCGAAGTTAGAATTTTGGCGATTTCCAGTTGATAGGCGAGATTTTGATCCGAGGGTCGGAATGGAATTCCAAAAGTTGTTGTAGCTTCGATATGTAATTTATGACTTGTGTGCAAAATTTCAGGTCATTCGGACGTGGTTTGGTTGGGTTTAGATCAAAAGTGCGATTTTGAAGATTTTGAAATCCTTAGGCTTGAATCCAAAGCGAATTTGGTGCTGAGAGGTTGTTTTGGGCGTTCCGATGATTGGAACAAGTTTGAATAATGTTATGGGATATGTTGGCATGTTTAGTTGAGTTTCCGGAGGTCTCGGGCGAGTTTCGGGTGGTTAAAACAGACTAATTCGTCGTCGGAAAAGAAAGTTGCTAGAAAACCAGATGCGAGAATGCGGACCGCATATCTCGCAATGAGATCGCAAACCCAGGCAGGTTCCTGGGCAAAGTTCAGGTCAAAAATGCGGTAGGAATGCAGACCGCATATCTAACATGTGGACCGCATATCTGACATCGAGACCGCAAACTGAGACAGAAACCTGGACAAAACGTAACGCCAAAAATGCGATCGAAATGCGATCGCAAACCTAAAATGCGGACCGCAAACCATGCTTCATGTTGAAATTGCGGTGAAGGCTAGGGCCACTTTTGCAGCGGCTACGTCAAATATGCGGACCGCATATCTGTTCTGCGACAGATAAGCGATCGCATATAGGGCCGGACAGGGGTGTTTTTGTCTCGATTTTTTGCCCCTTTATAAATAGAAAATCAGTGCCCATTTGCCATGCAAGACCCATTTTCGATACCAACAAAGAGAAACACCTCCAAACACCATAGAATCACAGCAAATCAACCTCAAAACTATATCCAAACGAGATTTTCTTGGACAAATTCTTAAAAGAGGGGATTTTGGCCATCTTGAATATAGTTGGAGCTATAGAACTTGGATTGCAACTAATCTTGAAGGGATTTTTTTGGAAGATTTTCAAGGGAAACATCGGGGAAAGGGTTCCTAACTCAATTTTTGAGGAATTACCTCAGTTTATCACTATTTTTAGCAATTAATTGCTGATTTAAGTTGCGAAAATTATGGAAAACCCTAAGCTTAGAATTTAAGACTTGAAGGTCGAACCGATGTCGGAATTCGATAAATTTTGTATGGTTGAACTCGTGGGAAGATAAGGAACCCGTGGAGGCGAAAATTACTGAATTTCGAGAAATGGGCCTGGGGCTCGGGTTTTGGTAATTTCGGGATTTCTTAGTAATTTTGATTGTTTTCACTTGGGCTTTGCTCCCTCAACATTTTGTGACGTATTTGTTCTGAATTTGGATAGATTCGACGCACGTGAAGGCCAATTTGAAGGGCAAAGGCGTCGCGGGCTAAGGCTTTGGCCGGTTTGAGGTGAGTAGTGATAGTAAATGATGTTCTGAGGGTTTGAAACCCCGAATTGCACATCGTAGTGCTATATTGAGGTGAGGCACGCGCTCGACGATGAGCGTGGGGTCGTTTACTACTGGGGATTGTGACTTGGTTCGTCCCGATTGATGATTTTTACTACATATTTGATGGAACTTATTTGATATCATCATGATTTGGGTTGATTGGCATATTTGGGCTTCGTGCCAATTATTTGAACCCTTCAGGGGTAGTTATCACTGTTTCCTCACTGTTTGATTCATTACTTAACTCATTCATGTTGTTTTCCACTGTTTTTACAAAACAGCCATTTTTACTCAATTCTGAGATTTAAATAACATTTTAAATGATATAAATGGATAGGGTGGTACGCCGCCACGGGATTTGATATGAATGGATCGGGTGGCACGCCGCCACGAGACATTACGCTTGGGCTGTACGAAGCCCCTCCCGGAGTCTGCACCCCCCACAGTGAGCGCAGGGTACCCATGGGATCGGGTGACACGCCGTCACGAGACATGACGTGGCTAGTCATGCTGTTTTCTTTCACTTCATGTTGTTTACTTGAGATATTTACATGTTTTATTATTTCATTATGGATTGCTGTATGCCTTATGTGTTTTTTTACCTTCAGTTGTTATTTATAAATATTATTCACTGAGTTGGAAGTACTCACATTACTCCCTGCACCCTGTGTGCAGATTCAGGCTTTATCGGTTCCGGTCTGAGACATTGATTATTACTGTCAGGGCGACGATTCAGAGACTACGAGGTAGCTGTTGGCGTCCGCAGCCCCGTATCTCTTTTATTTTGTTGTTTCCACTATATTCAAACAATTGTGCCAAAGATATTGTAATAGTAATCTTATTATTAGGATTTTCATTAGTTGCTCATGACTTTGTGACACCCCGGTTCGGGCTGTAGTCGGGATGGTTCACTATATTTTTCCACAAATTACTGTTATTAAACCGTACTTATATTATTTTCGTATTGTTTAACTGTTTGAATGAAGTTTAGTTTGAATTGGCTGGCCTTGTCTTCATGAGAGGCGCCATCACGATCACGGTCGGGATTTTGGGTCGTGACATAACTGAACCATCAGAAGTCACATCCGAGCCCTCTAACTCATAAGTCAACAGCTGGTTGACTTTTGCAACTTAAACCTTCTTAAAAGAGACTAAGTGTCTCATTTCTTACCAAATCCACTCCGAATGAAAACTACTCAACTCGATCACATAAAACACGGATAAAGAAGCATAATGAAGCAGAAATAGGGGAAACGGAGCGATAACTCATGAGATGACTAGCCGGGTCGTCACATCCTCCCCAACTTAAACAAACGTTCGTCCTCGAACGAGTCAAGAAACATACCTGAAGCCTCAAATAGGTGAGGATATTTTCTCCGCATCTCCCGCATCTCCCGCATATCCTTTGATCTCAACTTCCGAACCTGACGACCCAAAATAGCCACCGGCTCAACATCATAGGTCAAATCATCATCCAACTGAACCGTGCTGAAGTCCAAAACATGAGACGGATCCCCAATATACTTCCGGAGCATAGAAACATGAAATACCGGGTGCACACTCGATAAGCTGGGAGGCAAAGCAAGCTCATAAACCACCTCCCCAATCCTCTGAAGCACCTCAAACGGCCCAATAAATCAAGGACTCAATCTCCCTTTCTTCCCGAATCTCATAACACCCTTCATGGGCGAAACCTTCAACAAGACCTTCTCACCAATCATGTAGGACATATCTCGAATCTTCCTATTAGCATAACTCTTTTTCCTTGACTGCGCTATACGAAGCCTCTCCTGAATCACTTTCACCTTTTCTATAGCATCATGAACCAAATCAGTCCCCAATATCCTAGCCTCGTCGGGCTCGAACCAACCAACTGGAGATCTACACTGCCTCCTATACAAAGCCTCATATTGAGCCATCTGAATAGTCGACTGGTAGCTGTTGTTATAAGCAAACTCTGCAAGCGGTAGAAACTCATCCCATGAACCTCTAAAATCAATAACACGTGCACGCAACATGTCCTCCAATATCTGAATAGTATGCTCGGACTGCCCGTCCGTATGAGGATAAAAAAATGTGCTCAACTCCACCTGAGTACCCAACTCTCTCTGCACGGCTCTCTAAAACTGCAAAGTAAACTGAGTACCTCTATCTGAAATGATAGAAACTGGGACACCATGCAGCCAAACAATCTCTCGGATATAAATCCCTGCCAACCGCTCTGAAGAATAGGTAGTACACACAGGAACGAAGTGCGCGGACTTGGTCGGCCGATCCACAATCACCCAAATAGCATCAAACTTCTTGAAAGTCCATGGAAGTCCAACAACAAAGTCCATAGTGATCCACTCCCACTTCCACTTGGGAATAACCATCTGCTGAAGCAAGCCACCCGGTCTCTGATGCTCATATTTTACCTACTGACAGTTGAGACACCGAGCTACAAATCCCACAATATCTTTCTTCATTCTTCTCCAACAATAGTGTTTGTCTCAAGTCCTGATACATCTTCGTGGCACCCGGATGAATGGAATACCGCGAGCTATGGGCCTCCTCAAGAATCAACTCCCGAAGCCCATCCACATTGAGCACACAAATCCGGACCTGCATCCTCAACACTCCATGATTGCCGATGGTCACATCTTTGGCATCATCATTCTAAACTCTGTCCCTAAGGACAAGCAAATGCGGATCGTCATACTGGCGCCCTCTGATGCGATCATATAAGGAAGACCGAGAAACCACACAAGCCAACACCCGACTAGGTTCCGAAATATCAAATCTCACAAACCAATTGGCCAAGGCCTGAACATCAACTGCAAGGGGTCTCTCCCCAACTGGAATATATGCCAAACTCCCTATACTCACTAGCTTTCGGCTCAAAGCATCGGCCACCACATTGGCCTTTCCCAGATGGTACAATATAGTGATATCATAATCCTTGAGCAACTCCAACCATCTCCGCTACCTCAAATTAAGATCCTTTTTCTTGAACAAATGCTGAAGGCTGTGATGATCAGTAAGCACCTCACAAGATCCTTTCTTTGGGGTCTCTCCCTAAGAAAGCCACTAAACCGAGCCAAAACTCACACTTAGAGAATTTTGCATAAAGCTTCTCCTCGCTCAATCTCTGCAATACAACTCGCAAATGCTACGTGTGCTCCTCCTGACTACGGGAGTACACTAAAATATCATCAATGAATACAATAACGAACGAATCTAGATAAGGCCGAAACACATTGTTCATCAAATGCATGAACGCTGTTGGGGCATTGGTTAGCCCGAAAGACATAACAAGAAACTCATAGTGACCATATCTAGTCCTGAAAGCTGTCTTAAGAATATTTGAATCCCTGATCTTCAACTAGTGATAACCCGAACGCAGATCAATCTTGGAGAACACTCGCGCTCCTTGAAGCTGGTCAAATAAATCATCAATGCGAGGCAAAGGATACTTGTTCTTAATTGTTACCTTGTTCAATTGCCTATAATCCATGCACATTCTCATGGTGCCATCCTTCTTCTTCACAAAAAGAACCGACGCACCCCAAGGTGACACACTAGGCCAAATGAACCCCTTATCTAAGAGTTCCCGAAGTTGCTCCTTCAATTTTTTCAACTCTGCTGGTGCCACACGATACGGCGGAATAGAAATGGGCTGAGTGCCCGGCACCAGGTCAATACCAAAATCAATATCCCTGTCCGGTGGCATGCCCGGCAGGTCTGCAGGAAATACATCGGGAACATCCCTCACAACTGGAACAGAATCAATGCTAGGAGTCTCAGCTCCAACATCCCTCACTAACGCTAGATATGAAAGGCAACCCTTCCCAACCATACGCTAGGCCTTCAAGAACGATATCACTCTACTAGGAACATAATCAGTCACACTACGCCACTCGATCCGCAGTACACCCGGCATAGCCAAAGTGACTGTCTTTGCATGACAGCCTAGAATAGCACGACACGGAGATAACCAATCCATGCCCAAAATGATGTCAAAATCCATCATGCTCAATAGAAATAGGTCCACTCGTGTCTTCAGACCCCCAATAGTCACCACACATGATCGGTACACACGGTCTACAACAACAGTATCGCCCACGGGGTAGACACATAAATAGGTAAAGCAAGAAACTCCCGGGGCATACCCAAATAACGAGAAAAATATGAGGACACGTAAGAATAGATGGAACCGGGATCAAATAATACAGAGGCATCTTTGTGGCAGACTGAAACAATACCTGTAATGACATCATCTGAAGCAATGGCATCTGTCCTGCCTGTAATAGCATAGAAACGAGCCTGGCCACCGCCTGATCGACCTCCCGCTCTGGGCCGACCCCTGGCTGCCTGATCTCCACACCTAGCTGGCTGGGCGGGTGGTAAAGTAACTAGAGCAGAAGTCGAGGGTCGACCCCTCTGCTGAGATGAACCAGCACCACGATGAGGACACTGCCTCCACATGTGGCCTATCTCGCTACACTCATAACAGCTCCCTGGTGCGGGAGAAGAGGACTGAAGGGAACCCCTCGCACCAGGGTGTCTAGCAGATGCACTTGGCATAGAAAAACCCTGGGCTGATGGAACACGAGCTGAACTCTGAGCTGGAAGGACGCTGAGTGATGACTGGCCCTGCTGTGACCCATGATAACCACAACCTGAAGATGCCCCGCGATACTCTGGACAGGCTGATTGAGCAGGCCTGAAAGAACGACCTCTACCATGCTGAAACTGGCCCCTAGAAGGATTAGCACTATAACTGCCCGATCCTCAAGGCCTCTTGGCCTCCCTCTCCTCTCGCTCCTGACGACGAACCGTCTAAATATCGTGAGCGATATCAACCACCTCCTCGAACGTAGCACCCAACACTCTCTCTCTGGTCATAAGAATACGAAGATGATAGTTAAGGCCATCAACAAATCTCCTGATCCTCTCACGATCTATCGGAACCATCCAGACAGCATGACGAGCCAACTCAAAAAATCTCGACTCATACTGTGACACAGTCATATCCCCCTGTCGCAACCACTCGAACTGTCTACGTAGCTCCTCTCTGCGGGACTGCGACACATACTTCTCCAAGAAAAGAGCGGAGAATTGCTGCCAAGTAAGGGGCGTTGTACCAACCGGCCTACGCCTCTCATACGCCTCCCACCAAGTGAAGGCAGCTCCAGAAAACTGAAAGGTGGTAAATGCCAAACCACTAGACTCAAGAATCCCTGCTGTACGGAGCATCCGCTAACATTTATCAGGAAAACCCTTGGCATCCTCGCCCTCAGCACCACTGAATGACGAAGGCTGGAGTCTACCAAACCTCTCAAGATGACGTTACTCATCATCCGGCATAACTGGTACCATGAACTTCTGGGCTAGTGTGACCGGCAGGGCTGAGGTGCCCCCGACGTCTGAAGTCCCTGCACGACCTGCTCAGGTGTGCGAGCATCGGGGGTCTGATTGCCTCACCCGGCCTGTTAAGTAGCTGCTGCTGTGGTGGCTGAAACTACCTGAGCCAGGCCAGTGCAAACGGATAAGATCTGAACCAAGGCCTCCTAAAGACCCGGAATCACGATGGGCATAGCTGGTGCCTGAACTAGTGCTGCTGGAGCCTGTTCGTGAGCTGGAGCAGCAGGTGGATCAACAAGTGCTGTCGTCGCTGCTCTACCTCTGCCACGACCACTACCGCGTCCACGGCCTCTGGTGGCCTCAGTGGGTGGCACTGGTGGTCGTCCACCTCGTCCGGTAGCTCGCGTCCTCACCATCTCGTGAGAGAATAGGATAACAAAAGGTTAATGCTCGGATCAACAAGTTCGCATGACAAGAATCTCAAGAGTATGAAGTTTTTCCTAAAAGGTTCTGCAGCCTCTCGAGGATAAATATAGACGTCTCCATACCGATCCGCGAGACTCTACTAAACCCGTTGATGACTCGTGAGACCTATGTAACCTAGGCTCTGATACCAACTTGTCACGACCTTAACCCTGAACCGGGTCGTGATGGCGCCTCTCGTGAAGACAAGACCAGCCAATTTAACCAAAATCTCATTTTAAGTAGTTAATTAACATGAAAACAATATAAGCATGATTTTATGTCACGACCTGAATCCCAAATCCAGTTGTGATGGCGCCTCACGTGAAGACAAGGCCAGCCAATTCAAAACATAACTCATTTTAAGCAATAAATTTAATAAGAGAACAACGCAACACAGTTTAATAGCAGTTGATCGCGGAAAAACATAGTGAACCATCCCAACAACAGCCCGAAACCGGGGTGTCAAAAAGTCATGAGCAACTAATGAAAATCCTAATAATAAGATTACTATTACAATATCTTTGGCACAATTGTTTGAAGATAGTGGAAACAACAAGACAAAAGAGATACGGGGCTGCGGACACCAACAGCTACCTCGTAGTCTCTGAATCGCCGCCCTGACAGTAATAATCAATGGCTCGGAGCGGAACCGATAAAGCCTAAATCTGCACACAGGGTGCAGGGAGTAATGTGAGTACTTCCAACTCAGTGAGTAATAATTACAAATAACATCTGAAAGTAAGAAGACACATAATACATAGAGCAATTCACAGCGAAACAATAAACATGTAAACATCCCAAGTAAAAATAACATGAAGCAAAGAAAAACAACAATACCAGCACAATGGAATACATTACACATCATAACTCTCGTGACGGCGTGCCACCCGTTCCCATGGGTACTCGCGCTCACTGGGGTTATACAGACTCCGGGAGGGGCCCCTTATGGCCCAACCGCAATATCTCGTGGCGGCGTGCCACCCGATCCATTCATATCAAATCCCGTGGCGGCGTGCCACCCGATCCCTTTATATCATATCCGTGGCGGCGTGCCACCCGATCCATTTATATCATATTCCGTGGCGGGCGTGCCACCCGATCCCATTTACATCATTTAAAATATCATTTAAATATCAGCCCCTCGGCCTTATATCACTCAGTAAAACCTCACATTTGGCCCTCGGCCGCACTCAGTCAGAAAAATCATCTCCTGCCCCTCGGGCATAGTAAAACAGTAGTCCTCAGCCCAATATATATCATTTAAAAATACTATGTAAACCTCAAAACTGAGTAAAAGTGGTTGAGTGGTAAAACAGCGTAAATCAATACGACTGAGTTCAAGTAATACATCAACACAGAGAGGAAATAGTGATAAATACCCCTGAAGGGTTCACATAACCGGCACAAAGCCCAAATATGGCAATCAGCCCAATTCATGACGATATCAAAGAAGTTTCAATAAAATATATAGTAAAAATCATCAATCGGGATGGACCAAGTCACAATCCCTGCAATAAACGACCCCACGCTCATCATCGAGCGCGTGCCTCACTTCAATATGGCACTACGATGTGCAATCCGGGGTTTCAAACCCTCAGAACATCATTTACAATCACTACTCACCTCGAACCGGCTAAATTTCTAGCCTACGACGCCTTTGCCTTTCGAATTGGCCTCCACGTGCATCGAATCTATCCAAATTCAGAACAATTACGTCACAATATGTTGAGGGAACAATGCCCAAGCGAAAACAACCGAAAATACCAAGAAATCCTGAAATTAGCAACGGGTTCCTTATCTCCCAACGAGTTCACCCATACAAAAATATTTTCGAAGTTCAAATATTTTCGAGTTCACCCCACTTTTCGAAGTTCAAATATTTTCACATCAACGGGTTCCTTATCTCCCAACGAGTTCACCCATACAAAAATTATCAAATTCCGACATCAGATTGGCTTTCAAATCTTAATTTTTCGTTCTTGGAAGATTTGGGAAAAAAATCTGATTTTTCTTCCATAGATTCATGGATTTATGATGTTAAATGAGTATGGAATCATGATCTATGAAGGATTTATGATAAAGAACACTTACCTCCTTCAAATTTATGGAAAACCTTCCAAAAATCGCCCAAACCGAGCTCCCCCAACTCTATTTTGTCAAAATGGACAAAACTCCCGTTTTTATAGTACCTTTCTACCTCGGGCGCCACAGGTGGCGCTGGGCGCTGCCTGTAGCGCTGGTTCCAGTATCCCTGGGCGCTGGCGATTTTTCCCTGACACAAAAATGGGCATAACTTTCTCATCGATGTCCGAATTGGACGATTCTTTTTGTTATGACTCCGAAATTTCGATACGGATCTAATGCTTCAATTAAAACTGAATTTGGAGTCCATTTGCATAATATGATACCACTTATTCTTGAAGAGACGACATTGACACATTCTTGAAATGCCCAAGTTAAACTCCATCAACCATCCAAAATCCATTCGAGGCCCTCGGGACTTCAACCAAATATATCAACAAATCTTAAAACATCATATGGACTTAGTCGAGGCCTCAAATCACATCAAAGAACGCTAAATACACGAATCATACCCCAATTCAAGCTTAATGAAACTAACAAATTCCAACTTCTACATTCGATGCCGAAACCTATCAAATCGAGTCCGATTGACCTCAAATTTTTCACACAAGTCATAAATGACATAACGGACCTATGAAGATTTTCAGAACTGGATTCCGACCCCGATATCAAAAAGTCAACTCCTCGGTCAAATTTTCTAAAAATCTTCTATTTTCAAACATTCGCCAAAATGCGCTGAATTGTCCTACGGACTTCCAATTTCAAATCCGGACATACGCCTAAGTCGAAAATCACCATACGAAGCTATAGCAACTCTCGGAATTCCATTCCGACCCTCGGATCAAAATCTCGCCTAACAACCGGAAATCGCCAAAATACTACTCCACCAATTCAAGCTTAATTCTACACCGGACCTCCAAAACCAATTCCGATCACACTCCTAAGTCATAAATCACCTCCCGAAGCTAACCGAACCATCGGAACTCACATCCGAGCCCTCTAACTCATAAGTCAACATCCGGTTGACTTTTCCAACTTAAACCTTCTTAAAAGAGGCTAAGTGTCTCATTTCTTGCCAAACTCACTCCTAACGCAAACTACTCAACTCAATCACATAAAACATGGATAACGAAGCATAATGAGACAGAAAATGGGGAAAACGGAGCAGTAATTCACGAGATGACTAGTCGGGTCGTCACATTCTCCCCCACTTAAACAAACGTTCGTCCTCGAACGTGCCAAGAATTATTCCGAGGACATTAAATTTCTAAGTGTATTATTACGCGCACTCGCGGGTGATTCCACGTCACTTATATTTAACATGGATCCGACAACACCATCTCAATTGAAGATTATTTCTTTTATCCACATTTATAAACTTCAAAGCCAATTTCTCACAGCCCAATTAGTTCAACACGGCATGGTAGTCTCAACCGGATGTAGCAACTCGTGCTTGCGCGCCCATCATGTGTATGCCTATAACCACATCTCCGGTCCTAAGAGCTGTTCATAATTAATTCCAGCATCGTCAATTAACCTCGTATTAACCAAAACCTCATTTCAAACTTTCACAACTCTGACAGCAATTCACAAGGCATGAAGACCTCATAATTATTTACTCGAATTAACGAGTCACATTTAACGCCACCTGAACACTCCCTTGTAGGCTAAAACTCAATAATTACAGCATGAATATGGCAATATATGCACGAAAACACATAGAAGAATTATCAAATAAGCCTAACAGGCATGGCTCCCTATCAGTACTATAGTACAAATTTAATTTAACAGAGGGAGAATTTAAAACACATAAATTTTCATCACAAGCATCTCATCCTTATATAACTTCCACCGCGGCTCATAGCCCAGTTTAAGCTTTTCACATCATAATAAAAATGCGAGGATCTCGTCCTCAACTCTGAATCACAAGTAATATCCATTTCTCCTTTAAAAGTAGTTTCCTTTAATCGAAATCACGACACATAATGAACTCCCATACCGATAGGGCATATAATTCATAAAGCTCTAATCAGTTATCCCGAAATTACATCAAAACCCACTGTATTGAGTAACAGAAAGTCACTTTTGGACTCACAACCCTCAATAGTGTAGAAAACAAAAATGATAGACACGGCTAAGACTATCAAAATATCCCAACAGGGATAAACACAGTAGTAGAGTGCAAATTCACATACTCACCATATAAGTCGATTGCCCATAATAACATCCTCCGACCACAATAGCTGAAATTTCAGGAATCTGGTGCCCGCAACACTTCTCATGACGCATATAAATCCTGTTCCAAATCTCGCAATACTACCACGACGAAAGAGACGTGTAGAAACTCGTAGCCACCTACCGAATCAGTAATTCAGGGAGTCTCTCATCCTGTTAAGAACCATTACCTCATTTTGAACTGAATAACGAGATTTCCTTTTAATGTGCCTTGTATAATTCTGATTGCATAGATTCCAGCTCCAATAATCTTGTCTTACTCGCTGCAAGTTGCTCACGCAATAACCGCCTCAAACACCGACTCAGCTCTCATATGGCGCCATCAATGCACCGACAAGTTACAATTTGAACATGACACATAAAGAGGAACAAACTATGGAAAAGAATTATCCAGCCCGCGTAACAAATAAAATGGTCGAACAAATGTTACAAACCCTTCTCAAAGGATGAGAAACAAAAAACACAGGAATAGGTATAGGGGCCGTACTCAACATAACACTGTTGCGGCACGAAACCCAATCTAAACATGATTTTGTTACGCGAGATTAAAAGAATTTCTCATAACCCCTGAACTATTAGTAGAATGCATACTTCATTGGCTAGAACCCCTTTCACTCAACTCATTTCAGAATAACCATGGCAACATGCAACTGAATTCCCATAACAACAGAAAATACAAACCTCAAGTTGTGGTGTAAACCATCATGACTCTTCCGGAGTCCATTCACACAAAAAGGACATTCGAAGCAATATCTCCCAAATCAATCAAGTCATGGTGGCTATCGGACCTGCACGTACAACCACATACCACATGTAAAACTTCACACGCCGAAGGAACTAATCATTGTCACCATCACACCGATTAAACCATTGCTGACCAACCCAATTTCTTTCAATTTACTCTTGACCTGACTTAGAAATACAATAGCTCCATTCACAACATAGTGAACTCAATTCGCATTCACCTCGAGTGACCCGAATTGCGAGACCACATCGTCTCAATACTCATGAACCATCTCATACCCTCCTTATGTGCTCAATATTATCTCAGACTGGTACGCCTATTTTGCAAGATCTTCTGCGAATCCGAAGCTATCTCTTTCTTTTCTCCAATACTGCACCATATACCCGATGATAACATAGAATATTCCAAGTTTCGTTCGCAACCCACTGTGAAGACTCGATCCTTAACCACACATAGGACCCGAAATCCTTAGGCACTGCACCTTAATTCTTGAATCCACTAGGACCGTTATCGAGGGTCAATCACTCTGACCTAGTCCTGAAGACAACTGATTGTGCTCTTTTCCATGTACATCACATCCATAAAACACAAGCTCTGAGTCTTCCCAAAAACCTGAACATGCATCGATAACGCCGAATATAGCACACGCCCATCTAGTTCTTTGCTGAATTACCCCTAATATTTCCTTTTCTTAGTCATAAATACACCGCCAACGTACCGATAACCAGAAACCGCACGAGCAGACAACCACGCGATCCAATTGTAAATGGTGGGGCTCTCCCCCACTTAGCTCTAAGCCACCGTCACATAATGTAGAGCCCACGATGACTCCTCCTTCTCAATTACCATAATCTCGCACCATTAACCCGACAGACTTTTCAAAGTCTTTGTTAAGTTTTTCATGAATATCCTCGATCACAAGTCATTGTCACACACTCGACCTCTTACTAGGTAGCAAGTAATATACCTCGTAGAAGCTTCATCAACATCACGCCACCGCTAACTTGATCACAGGAGATAACACACCAGTGGAATTCCTTACCGACATCTTCTAACGACGCTGCACTGGGTACAACTACCCCGTAATCAGCAATTCTCCTGAGGTCATGCTCGCCCACCACCTGTATAAGTCTGCTCCTTCCCTATTGATATCAACTGAAAGTTCAACAATGCTTTACAAACTCAGATCATATTGCACCTGAACCAATAAAATGTTACCGACTCTAAGCCCCTTCGAAGATCATCTTTCTCGAGCCATTCCCATTAGAGATACTAATTCGATTCGAACCGCTGCACACAACTATCCCCGGCAACCACCCCTCAGGCACCATTTCACAGCACCATGCCCGAAGGCAAAATCCAAGAAGACCGTAACACCGACGAACCATAATGCGTTCAAATAAGGACGACGACACCGCATCATATTGAAAATTCCATCATGCTTGAAAATATCAAGTCTTGTTACTTCATCAACCAAACATGGACATCTATAGTCCGACTGCCTTTCCTTTGCTAGAATTAAATGCTGAACCTCTAAATCATACACTGAGAAATCC
>MCJB01050218.1:13988-26530 GCA_002018475.1 Nicotiana obtusifolia
CTGCCGTTCCATATATAAGCACTCTACCATTTCACCAACATTGTATGACAGCAACGCATAGACATCGTAGCAATTCGTGCACGGTCTCTAAACCATAGAAGATACAGATATTAAGATGGAACATAAGAACATCCTTCCACAAGACAGCAATAATAGCCTGCTCGAACATGCATCTGGCACCACGTCTGTAGTACAACTACAACTCTTCGACGCCCAATTGATAACAAGCGCTTCGCGTCGCATAAGATTGAGTAGGAAGGAAATAAAGACTCAGTAGAATCAAACCGCACGATAAGGGTATCAAGAATATGAAGTTTTTCCTAAAAGGTTCTGCAGCCTCTCGAAGATAAGTACAGACGTCTCCGTACCGATCCGCGAGACTCTACTAAACCCGCTCATGACTTGTGAGACCTATGTAACCTAGGTTCTGATACCAAGCTGTCACGACCCTAATCCTAAACCCGGTCGTGATGGCGCCTCTCGTGAAGACAAGGCCAGCCAATTCAAACCATAACTCATTTTAAGCAATAAATTTAACAAGAGAACAATGCAACACAGTTTAATAGCAGTTGATCGCGGAAAAACATAGTGAACCATCCCAACAACAGCCGGAAACCGAGGTGTCACAAAGTCATGAGCAACTAATGAAAATCCTAATAATAAGATTACTATTAAAATATCTTTGGCACAATTGTTTGAAGATAGTGGAAATAACAAGACAAAAGAGATACGGGGCTGCGAACGCCAATAGCTACCTCGTAGTCTCTGAATCGCCGCCCTGACAGTAATAATCAGTGGCTCGGAGCGGAACCGATAAAGCCTGAATCTGCAAAATCCTAAACCCTATTTCTGCCCAGGCATAATTAGAATTGCAAAATCCTAAACCCTATTTCTTCCATTTTTAGCAAGACTTCATTGATTTTCTAGATGGATTTCGCAATACAAACGAGTTTTAGGTCCGAAATTCTTGCCTCCAATCGATTCTCCTTGAATCCCTCGTTAATTTCCTTCAAGAACCTCCGAAAATGAGCAACTATGGATGAAAATATACCCAAAATCACGGACAAGGAAACTTAAAAACATTCTGCCCAGGCTTCATCGAGTTGTACCTTGCGCTGTGCAGGTTGTACATCCTCTTACCATTTTCCCTTGCTGTACACCTTCTGTTAAATGCTCATAACCCCTTATGGATATATCCAAATGATCAACGGTTTAAATATTTAGAAACTAGACTTGAAGATATTTCATTTGATAGGTAGTACACTATATAAATCTTTATATATTCCGAGATATGAGCTTCTAAAGTGCATCAGAACATTCTGTCGAAATTGCTCTACCAGCCAACTTCGATCAATCATAACTTTCTCATAGAATATCCAAATCATGAATGGTTTAACTTTCTGGAAACTAGAATACAAGGGCTACAACTTCTATGTTTTGCAAGTTTTCTGATTCCTTATATATTACAAGATATTAGCTTCCAAACTGGACTACTCACACCAGAAATTTTCTGGTGCACAGCTGAAGCTAAAAAAAAGTCTGCAATTTTTCCAAAGATGAAATAATCCGTTTAACCACCCAAAACTCACCCGAGGCCACTGGGACCTCAACCAAATATGCCAACAAATCCCATAACATCATTCAAACTTGTTCCAACCTTCGGAACGCTCAAAATAACATCATAACACCAAATTCGCGTCGGATTCAAGCACAAGAATTTCAAAATCTTCTAAATTACTCTTTTGATCAAAAATCCAACCAAACCACATCCAAATGACATGAAATTTTGCACAAACATCCCAAATGACATAATGAAGCTAGAGCAACTCTCAGAATTCCATTCTAACCCTCGGATCAAAATCTCGCCTAACAACAGGAAATCGCCAAAATACTAACTCCACCAATTCAAGCCTAATTCTACACCGGACCTCCAAAACAAATTCCGGTCACACTCCTAAGTCATAAATCACCTCCCAAAGCTAATCGAACCATCAGAACTCACATTCGAGCCCTCTAACTCATAAGTCAACAGCCGGTTGACTTTTCCAACTTAAACCTTCTTAAAAGAGACTAAGTGTCTCATTTCTTACCAAATTCACTCCAAATGCAAATTACTCAACTCGATCACATAGAACATGGATAACGAAGCATAATGAAGCATAAATGGGGGAAACGGAGCGGTAACTCATGAGACGACTGGCCGGATCGTCACATATAAACTCTTATAATTTTCTGGTAAAATATCTATTGATGGGCCATATGTAGTCCACCATTCACAGAACCAATTTGGTACATTCTTTTCGAAAACATTAGAAAAGATCTTTATAAAACATGAATGTTTTCGGTTAGAATTCTCATATAAGAAAGTTTTATTAAAACTTTGGATATAATCACAATAGTTAAACTTAACAGAAATTTTCTATTCCGGGTGGATATAATCCCTTTCTTTCAATGTACTGATTCCCCATTCATCAGCAGGAATGATATGCTTAATAATGGTTTTACAAAAGTTATAAATCTTCCTTGTGGTCGATGGATAGAAATGCTGAATTTCAGCTGAATTTGTCGATAATGGAACTAATTCAAAATTCATTCTATACTTATAAGCAATAGAGGCATATGATGTTGTATCTAAGTACCTAGCCATTATTTGCCAGGGATTATCTTTCCGTTTAAGGTCATATTGTTCTAAAAGAATTATTAATTCTTTTTGTGAACTTTGGCTATAAACCTCATTTCCTTCTTGGCCTTCTTCCGTTAAGGCTGTTGAGTATGAAGGTGGGTTATTACCCGAATCCTGTTTGGATTTTATGAAATCCATAAACTCCTTATACATAGGGTGGTCAGTATTAACCCCCGAGCTTTCTGCAAAATTAAGAGCTATTAGTTTTTGGTTACCCATTTGGGCAAGGATATTACCTTTGCCTCAACCAGTTCCTCTTCCCCTACCTCGAGGGGGTGTATACTGTGGTCTCATCTGCACAATGAAACACAAGGAATTAGGAATTCAAATATTCTCTAGTAAGAAAATCAGGGAGATTATTATCACTACCCTTTTTATAGATAATTTTGAAATCAAATGGAGCTAATAATGCTTGCCATCTTGCAAACATGTGTTTCGAAACATCATGCTTAAAGTCTTTATTAAAGATAAATCTAGCTGCATGACAATCAGTTTTTATTATAAACTTTTGGTTATATAAATCAGTTTGAAACTTCAATACACATTTTACTATAGCCAGAATTTCTTTAGCTACAGTCGCATAATTTTTCTGAGAATTATTCCATTTTCCAGAATAAAATTGGACAAGATATTCCTGTTTATTACTAGGACATATCTGTTGCAATATTCCACCATAACCTATATCAGAAGCGTCAGTTTCAACCACTTTATTCCAATTAAGATTAGCAAGTGTTAAACATGGAAGGTTATTAACCTTTTGTTTTATAATACGAACAGCCTCTGTATGACTATTAGTCCAAGGTTTTGGATTCTTCTTAAGTCTATCATAAAGAACAGCAATATCTTTAGCTAGATCTTTTATAAAGGGAAACATATAATTAAAACTACCCAAGAATCTCTACAATTGAGTTTTGTCAGTAATAATATCAGGGAATTAAAAAGCAAATTCAATGCTACGATTAATAGGAATTATTTTCCCTTTTTCAATATTATGACTTAAAAATCTAATATTAGTCTGGAAAAGATTCATTTTTGGTTTAGAAATAACCAAACCATTTTGTATAATAACTTTTCTAAATATTTCTAAGTGCCGAAAATGACTTTCAATATTTTTTGAAAATACTAAAATATCATCAACATAAACAATTATAAAATTAGCATAGGAAATAAAGATATCATCCATAATCTTCTGAAATTCAGAAGGAGCATTCTTTAAACCAAATGGCATAACATTCCACTCATATTGACCCATTGGGACATTAAAAGCGGTTTTATATCTATCCGATTCAGCTATTTTAATCTGCCAATAGCCTGATTTTAAATCGAACTTTGAGAAAATAATCGCATCATGTAGTCTATCTAATAAATCCTTTTTATTAGGGATGGGATATATAATCCATTTTAGCGCCTTATTAAGGGGCTTATAGTTTATAACAAGACTAGGAACTCCACGTTCCTGTTTTGCATGTTTATTAACATAGAAAGCAGTATAAGACCATTTTGATTTTGAAGGTTTTATTAAACCTTTCTCTATTAGAGAATCAATTTCTTTTTTGCATAATTCCAAATATTCGGAATTCATTTGGCACGGCCTAGCTTTAGCTGGGATATTACCCTCCGAAAAGCTTTCTTCATAAGGAAGACTTACTATATGACGTTTCCTGTTCCAAAATTGATTTGGATGGTTTCCGCAAATTTGTAAAGAAAACTGGTTTTTTAACAAATCAATTTTTTCTATTAACTTTAGAGCTTTTAAATCATGCTCAATAGTGAGACTGCAAATTTCATTTTTGAGAAAATCAATCTGCTTATTTTTTGTAGTAATGTTATTAGAAATAATTTCATTCAAAAATCTTTGAATTGGCTGAGTTATAAACTCAAAAGTTGTCACGACCCAAAATCCCAACCATGATCGTGATGGCGCCTCTCATGAAGACAAGGCCAGCCAATTCAAACTAAACTTCATTCAAAAAGTTAAACAATACGAAAATAATATAAGTACGGTTTAATAACAGTAATTTGCGGAAAAATATAGTGAATCATCCCGACTACAGCCCGAACCGGGGTGTCACAAAGTCATGAGCAACTAATGAAAATCCTAATAATAAGATTAGTATTACAATATCTTTGGCACAATTGTTTGAATATAGTGGAAACAACAAGATAAAAGAGATACAGGGCTGCAGACGCCAACAGCTACCTCGTAGTCTATGAATCGCCGCCCTGACAGTAATAATCAATGTCTCGGAGCGGAATCGATAAAGCCTGAATCTGCACACAGGGTGCAGGGAGTAATGTGAGTACTTCCAACTCAGTGAGTATTAATTATAAATAACAACTGAAGGTAAGAAAACACATAAGGCATACAGAAATCCATAATGAAACAATAAAACATGTAAATATCTCAAGTAAACAACATGAAGTGAAAGAAAACAACATGACTAGCCACGTCATGTCTCGTGACGGCGTGTCACCCGATCCCATGGGTACCCTGCGCTCACTGTGGGGGGTGCAGACTCCGGGAGGGGCTTCTTACGGCCCAAGCGCAATATCTCGTGGCGGCGTGCCACCCGATCCATTCATATCAAATCCCATAGCGGCGTGCCACCCGATCCATTTATATCATTTAAAATGTCATTTAAATGTCAGAATTGAGTAAAAATGGCTGTTTTGTAAAAACAGTGGGAAACAACATGATGAGTTCAAGTAATGAATCAAACAGTGAGGAAACAGTGATAACTACCCCTGAAGGGTTCAAATAAACGGCACGAAACCCAAATATGGCAATCAGCCCAAATCATGATGATATCAAATAAGTTCCAATCAAATATGTAGTAAAAATCATCAATCGGGACGGACCAAGTCGCAATCCCCAGTAGTAAACGACCCCCCGCTCATCATCGAGCGCGTGCCTCACCTCAATATAGCACTACGATGTGCAATTCGGGGTTTCAAACCCTCAGAACATCATTTACAATCACTACTCACCTCAAACCGGCCAAATTCTTAGCCCGCGACGCCTTTGCCCTTCAAATTGGCCTTCATGTGCGTCGAATCTATCCAAATTCAGAACAAATACGTCACAATATGTTGAGGGAACAAAGCCCAAGAGAAAACAATCAAAATTACTAAGAAATCCTGAAATTACCAAAACCCGAGCCCCTGGCCCACTTTTCGAAATTCAGTAATTTTTACCTCCACGGGTTCCTTATCTTCCCACGAGTTCAACCATACAAAATTTATCGAATTCCGACATCGGTTCGACCTTCAAGTCTTAAAATCTAAGCTTAGGGTTTTCCACAATTTTCCCAACTTAAATCACCAATTAATTGCTAAAAATAGTGATAAACTGAGGTAATTCCTCAAAAATTGAGTTAGGAACACTTTCCCCGATGTTTCCCTTGAAAATCTTCCAAAAAAATCCCTTCAAGATTAGTTGCAATCCAAGTTCTATAGCTCCAACTATATTCAAGATGGCCAAAATCCCCTCTTTTAAGAATTTGTCCAAGAAAAGCTCCTTTAGATATAGTTTTGAGGTTGATTTGCTGTGATTCTATGGTGTTTGGAGGTGTTTCTCGTTGTGGGTATCAAAAATGGGTCTTGCATGGCAAATGGACACTGATTTTCTATTTATAAAGGGGCCAAAAATCGAGACAAAAACACCCCTGTCCGGCCCTATATGCGATCGCATATATGTCGCAGAATAGATATGCGGTCCGCATATTTGACATAGCTGCCGCAAAAGTGGCCCTAGCCTTCACCGCAATTTCAACATGAAGCATGGTTTGCGGTCCGCATTTTAGGTTTGCGATCGCATTTCGACCGCATTTTACGTTTTGTCCAGGTTTCTGTCTCAGTTTGCGGTCTCGATGTTAGATATGCGGTCCGCATGTTAGATATGCGGTCCGCATTCCTACCACATTTCTGACCTGAACTTTG
This sequence comes from Nicotiana obtusifolia, assembly GCA_002018475.1. NCBI lineage: Eukaryota > Viridiplantae > Streptophyta > Magnoliopsida > Solanales > Solanaceae > Nicotiana > Nicotiana obtusifolia. Next base: position 20,611 of record MCJB01050218.1, read on the forward strand.
CCCAGGAACCTGCCTGGGTTTTCGATCTCATATCGAGATATGCGGTCCGCATTCTCGCATCTGGCTTTCCTGCAACTTTCTTTTCCAACGACGAATTAGTCCGTTTTAACCACCCGAAACTCGCCCGAGGCCTCCGGAAACTCAACCAAACATGCCAACATATCCCATAACATTATTCAAACTTGTTCCAACCATCGGAACGCCCAAAACAACCTCTCAACACCAAATTCGCGTTGGATTTAAGCCTAAGGATTTCAAAATCTTCAAAATCGCTCTTTCGATCTAAACCTGACCAAACCACGTCCGAATGACCTGAAATTTTTCACACAAGTCATAAATTACATATCGAAGCTACAGCAACTTTCGGAATTCCATTCCGACCCTCGGATCAAAATCTCGCCTATCAACCGGAAATCACCAAAATTCTAACTTCGCCAATTCAAGCTTAATTCTACACGGGATCTCCGAAACCAATTCCGATCACACTCCTAAGTCATAAATCACCTCCCGAAACTTACCGAACCATCGGAACTCACATCCGAACCCTCTAACTCATAAGTCAACATCCGGTTGACTTTTCCAATTTAAACCTTCTTAAAAGAGACTAAGTGTCTCATTTCTTACCAAATTCACTCCGAACGCAAACTACTCAACTCGATTACATAAAACACGGGTAACGAAGCATAATAAAGTAGAAATGGGGAAAACGGAGCGGTAACTCACGAGACGACTAGCTGGGTCGTTACAAAAGTAATCGATTTTCCATTTACAAAAGTAATCGATTTTCCATTGTATGTACCTGTAAAGCTACTAGCATCCCAATTAGTAAAAGGCATAATTTTATGAAAAAATGGCACACCTAATATTATTTCCTTATGAATATCTTACTAAGACAAAATTTTCAGGAATACAAATATTATTTTTACAAATAAAGGCTTTAGGTAATTTATAAGTAATAACCATATGCTGACCACTAGCATTCTTTAATCTATGAGTGGTTTTATAAATATATCTAGAATGTATTACTCCTTCTTTTATACAATTCAAATCTGCTCTGCTATCAAATAATGCAACAAACTCTTTCTTGAAATTATAATCAATCATAAGAGTTACCTTTATTAGAAACTTTTGTGTAGTAAAGAACTGTAATTTCTGCAAAAATTCATTGTCATGAAGATTAACAGTTCCTAAAAAGTCATCTCTTACTTCTTTATTAGAAGTACTAGGACCTAATTCTAATTCAGTAATATCAGTACTGAATTCTAAATTTGGAGTAACCTGAGGATTTTCTAACTTAATAATCCTCTTATCTAAGGCTATATTAGAAGCCTTTAGATTCGAGACTTCATTCTTGAGATTATCAATCTCCTCTTTCAAGTCTTGATCAGTGGTTGGCCTATTAATGGCCTGGGATTTTTCTTTTAAAATCCTCTTTATCTCAGAAATGTTATAAGGACCCTTTTGAGAAGGAATTTCTTCAACTTCAGAATCCTTTGGATTATTACCCTTAATGGGATCTATTCTATCTATAATCTGGGATCTCAACTCAGGATCCTTAATGACTCTGAGGAGTTCTAATAAACTGTCATTGGTAAGGACGTTAATATCTAGGTCCTTAAACTGCAAATTGATATTATAAAATTCATTCTTTTTGCTGTTATTACAATACTGGCCTTGTTTACAAGGTTCACATTCTGTTTCTGAAGAAGAAGAATATTCTTCATTCTGTAACACATTCAAATCTTCATCGGTTGAAGATTCTGTGTCACTGAAATCTGGGGATGAATTTAGTAGGATCTTATATAACGAATCCTTAGTGCTATCATCTAAATCAAGGTTTTTGATCTTATCTTTAACCTTGCAATCTTTGGCATAATGCCCTACTTTACCACACTTATAACAGGCATCTGGCTTAATAGACTTAATAAAATCCTTTCTCTTCTTATAACTAGACCTTCTCTTCTCGGTCTTTTCTCTTCTTTTTTTAGGATTTCTCCACTTCTTTCTCTTATAACTATAAGGCTCTTTCTGATTTTTCTTCTTTCCTATGAGGTTTCTTAATTTTGGGGATATCTATGATAAATTGCTCACAGAACTCTCCCAATTGCTATCTTTCATTTAGACGGTATTTTTTAATCTCTTGGTTTAGCTTAATCTCATTAAAAAGAGCTAAACCTTCCTGGGTGCATACACTAATTAACTTACCATAAGTATAACTATTATAATCTATACTCATAGCAGTACCTCTAAGGGTCTTTCTAATTCTTTCAGCAAATAAAGTGGGAAGCCCATCTATAAACTTAGACTTCCAGTGAGTACTATTACACTCGGGTAATTCCATAACTCTGGATAGAAATACATCCTTATACCATCTAAACTCTGTAAGTGTATGACACCTAAGATTTTGAAGCATAGTCCTAATGGTCTTACTATTATCTGACCATCTTCCTGAAAAATATTCTATAATATTGAGAACTAAAGAATAGATTATGTTATGAACATTATGACCATTTTCTACCTTAACAGCTCCTAAGATATCTTCTCTTTGACTATTAGTCAAATAATTATCCCACCAGCCTTTCAGTTGGCCAGTAAACCCAGCTATAATCATATCAGCAATAGCTTTTTCAGAATTATTATTTACCTTACAAATAGTACTATACATAAGCATTCTATGTACTAGAGTATAAATCTGTCTATCTGTGAATCCATCTATGTTCTATTCATAGATTTCCTTACCACTATAACTTTGTGAGCAATAATTGGGCTCGGGTTCTTCTAGTAAAACATCATGAGGGGTCGATCTATGATAATAGTACATCCTTTGTACTGGCTTTCTAGAAAACTTCTCTGAGATTTTATTAATCTCATCAGAAAGTTTTTCCTTTCTTTCTTCGCTAGATAAATTTTCTAAATTTAAAGGACTAATTCTAAATCCTTCAAATTTCTTATTAAGTAGTTTCTCCAAGTCATCGAGACTTTTCAATTTAAAGTCTTTGACTTTTGGAGGGGGTTGGATACTGGCAGTTGCCATTTGCTCCTTACCTATAGTATCCTTATTGCTAATTTTTTGGACTTCTGCTATAAGCTTGTCTAATCTATCAATGATAGAAGCTACCTGTTCACCCAGAATACTAACATAGATGTTTGTATAATTATTCTGAGACAGTATCGTATATAAATTTCTAACAGTAATAGTACTAGTATTATCATCAAACAATTTAGAAAAGGCAGTATAATATTTGACCTTATCTTTTTCTCCCATTTGGAAAGATGTTTGGGGTGGAAAACAGATTTAATAACTTCCCTACTATTGAGCTTATAATTTCTTTCTAGTATGGAAATATAACCAGTAACATATTTAGACAGAAACCATGACACAAAAGCTATAATCTTGTTATGTCTACTAATGTCATTATAAAAATCATCTTGGAAAAACTATATTAGTTTTTCATTGAAGTTATCAAAAAACCAGTTTCTAAATAGTTCCCTGTGACGACCCAGCTAGTCGTCTCGTGAGTTACTGCTCCGTTTTTCCCATTTATGCTTTATTATGCTTCGCTATCTGTATTTTATGTAATCACGTTGAATGGTTTGCGTTCGGAGTAGATTTGATAAGAAATGAGGCACTTAGTCTCTTTCAAGAAGGTTTAAGTTGTAAAAAGTCAACCGGATGTTGACTTATGAGTTAGAGGGCTCGGATGTGTATTCCGATGATTCGATTAGTTTCGAGAGATGATTTATGACTTAGCAGTGTGATCGGAATTGGTTTTGGAGGCTCCGTGTAGAATTAGGCTTGAATTGGTGGAGTTAGTATTTTGGCGATTTCCGGTTGTTAGGCGAGATTTTGATCCGAGGGTCGGAATGGAATTCTGAGAGTTGCTATAGCTTCGTATGGTGATGTCGGACTTAGGCGTATGTCCGGATTTAAAATTGGAAGTCCGTAGGACAATTCAACACATTTTGGCGAATGTTGGAAAATAGAAGATTTTTGGAAAGTTTGACCGAGGGGTTGACTTTTTGATATCGGGGTCGGAATCCAGTTTTGAAAAAGTTCATAGGTCCGTTATGTCATTTATGACTTGTGTGCAAAATTTGAGGTCAATCGGACTCGATTTGATAGGTTTCGGCATCGAATGTAGAAGTTGAAATTTATTAGTTTCATTAGGCTTGAATTGGGGTATGATTCGTGTTTTTAGCATTGTTGGATGTGATTTAAGGCCTCGACTAAGTCCGTAATATTTTTTAGGACTTGTTGGTATATCCGGACGGGGTCCCGAAAGGCTCGGGTGAGTTTTGGGTGGTTAAACGGACTATTTCATCTTTGGAAAATATGAAAAAAATTGCAGAAAATTGCAGAAAAACTGGTGCGTGTAGTCCAGTTTGGAAGCTCATATCTTGCAATCTATAAGGAATCAGAAAAATTGCAAAACATGAAAGTTGTACACCTTTTAATCTAGTTTCCAGAATGATAAATCATCAATAATTTGGATATATATACAGAAAGTTACAATAGTTTAAAGTTGACTGGTACTGCTGTTGTTTTTCCAGGCAGTAAGCATGGCAGAAATTTCTGCTGCACAGGACCGACTTTGGAAGCTTATATCTCATAATTTGTAAGGAATTTGGAGATGATCCAAAAATAAAAGTTTTAGATCTTGTATTCTAGTTTCCAGAAATTTAAACCATTCATGATTTGGATATTCTATGAGAACTTGATGATTGATCGAAGTTGGCTGGTGGAGCAGTTTTGACAGAATTTCTTGATGCACTTTAGAGCCTCATATCTCGGAATATATAAAGAGTTATGTAGTGTACAACCTATCAAATGAAAGATCTTCGAGTGTTGTTTCTAAATCTTCTAATCGTTGCTCATTTGGATATTTCCACAAGGAGTTATGGGCGTTTTAATAGAAGGTGTACAGCAAGGAAAAAATGATAAGAGGATGTACAACCTGCACGGCGCAAGGTACAACTCCATGAAGCCTGGGCAGAATGTTTTAAGCCTTATTTTGTCCGCGATTTTGGGTATATTTTCACCCATAGTTGCTCATTTTTGGAGGTTCTTGAAAGAAATTAACGAGGGATTCAAGGAGAATCGATTGGAGGTAAGAATTTTGGACCTAAAACTCGTTTATATTGTGAAATCCACCTAGAAAATTATTGAAGTCTTGCTAAAAATGGAAGAAATAGGGCTTGGGATTATAAAATTATAATTGGGTATTTGGAGGACCATTTGGGGCCGGATTTGAGAACTTTTGATATGTACGAACTCGTGGGGAGATAAGGAACCCGTGGATGTGAAAATTCTTGAACTTCGAGAAGTGGGCCCGGGGCTCGGGTTTTGCTAATTTCGGGATTTCTTTTGTATTTTTGATTGTTTTTGCTTGGGCTTTGTTCCCTCAACATATTGTGACGTATTTGTTCTGAATTTGGATAGATTCGATGCACGTGGAGGCCAATTCAAAGGGCAGAGGCGTCGCGGGCTAAGGATTTAGCTGGTTTGAGGTGAGTAATATTTGTAAATGATGTCCTGAGGGTTCGAAACCCCGGATTTGCACCTCATAGTGCTATGTTGAGGTGAGGTACATGCTCGATGATGAGCATGGGGTTGTTTACTTCTGGGGATTGGGACTTGGTCCATCCCGATTGATGATTTCTACTACATACTTGATTGAAATCTAATTGATATCATTGTGATTTGGGCTACTTGCCATGTTTGGGTTTCGCGCCGGTTATGTGAACCCTTCAGGGGTAGTTGTCATTTTGTACCAAATCATATTTGGGCTTCGCGCCGGTTATGTGAACCCTTCAGGGGTAGTTGTCATTGTTTACTAAATCATATTTGGGCATCTCGCCGGTTATGTGAACCCTTCAGGGGCATTTGTTACTGAATTGATTCATTTCATAAACTCAGTTT
>MCJB01050218.1:34641-63443 GCA_002018475.1 Nicotiana obtusifolia
GCTACTTGCCATGTTTGGGCTTCGCGCCGGTTATGTGAACCCTTCAGGGGTAGTTGTCATTATTTACTAAATCATATTTGGGCATCTCTCCGGTTATGTGAACCCTTCAGGGGTAGTTGTCATTTTGTACTAAATCATATTTGGGCTTCGCGCCGGTTATGTGAACCCTTCAGGGGTAGTTGTCATTGTTTACTAAATCATATTTGGGCATAGGGGCATTTGTTACTGAATTGATTCATTTTATATACTCAGTTTTGAAACTCAAATGATATTTTTAAATGATTTTTATTGGATCGGGTGGCACGCCGCCACGAAATGTAAATTGGATCGGGTGGCACGCCGCCACGGAATGTAAATTGGATCGGGTGGCACGCCGCCACGAGATGTAATATGCATGGATCGGGTGACACGCCGTCACGAGATATTGCGCTACTGAACCCTCCACAGTAAGCGCCGGGTACCCAGGGAACGGGTGGCACGCCGCCACGATAGTCATGACTTGCATTGCATTGCATCGCATTGCATCTTTGGTTGTGTTGGTGTTGTTTCCATTTACTTCACGTTATTTATTTGAGATGTTACATGTTTCTACTGCTCCATCGTGGATTACCTTAAGTCTTATGTGTTTCTTACTTTCAGTCATTATTTATATTTATTACTCACTGAGTTGGAAGTACTCACATTACTCCCTGCACCATGTGTGCAGATTCAGGCGTTATCGGTTCCGCCCCGAGGTACTGACTACTACTATTGTCAGGGTGGTGATTCAGAGATTACGAGGTAGCTGTTGGCGTTCGCAGCCCGTATCTCTTTTATTTTGTTGTTTCCACTTTCTTCAAACAATTGTGCCAAAGATATTGTAATAGTTACTTTATTATTAGGATTTCATTAGTGGCTCATGACTTTTTGACACCCCGATCTGAGGGCTGTAGTCGGGATGGTTCCTATATTTTTCCGCTAATTTCGATTATTAAACCGTACTTATATTATTTTCGTATTATTTAACTGTTAAAAATAAAGTTAGTTTAGATTGGCTGGCCTTGTCTTCATGAGAGGCGCCATCACGATCGGGTTGGGATTTTGGGTCGTGATAGGATTGTCCTAACTCAAACTTTACTGTTTGGAGTCTTTGTTCTAACATTTTAACTTGCTCCATTAGTCTTGCTTTTTCTTGCACTAAAGACTCGTTCTTTTGATTAAGTCTCCTGAAAGCTTCAGTCATTGACGAACAATGATCACAGAATATTATTTTGTCTGTATCTTTTTGGATTTAAAATCTTCTAAATCTTGATTTGTTGCTTCTATTGAGGCTGTCTTGATAATATATTCTGGATTTATTATGTCTAATTTGCACATGATTTTATTATTTTTTCAATATTTTAAAGGTTTTTCTCCTATTGTTTCTATTTCATCTAATATTCTTACTATGTTGTCCAAATCCGTTTGATTCTTTATTATTTCTATTTTTCCTATTCCTGTTTTAAAATTATATAATTATGTTTCAACATCTATCAAGGTATAATCTTTTCTAAAATATCTTGATTTTCATCATCTTCTAATGCTAAAACTTTAGCTTCTTCCTTTGTCTTACAACACGTATTTTTATTTTTGCATTCTTTACAACATTCTTGTTCTTTTTCTTGTAGGTTTTTCTGATCTATGTTTTAACTTGTTCTTATTCTAGTTTCAGTGTTTATTGTTTGTACTGGTGTATATGTAATATTTTTAAAAAATATTACTCCATCTCTACTGAGTAAACAACTACCATTATTATGTAATATGAAACTTAATCCTAATATAAAATCTGCATTTATATTTAAGCCTCTTACCCATATTTTTTCTACCTTGGATTTATATTTAAGTCTTTTACCCATACTTTATCTACCTTGTAACTAGGCTAATAAAAATCTAAGCATGTATTTACAAAGCTAATTAGTGATTTATCTATATAATATATATATATATATATATATATATATATATATATATATATATATTATGTGTTTCGTCCATCTGCATTGTTGCGACTGGTTTATCTAGGGTTTTAATTAAATTTTGTGGAACTATCCTTTTATTTATTATACACCTTGTACATCCAGAATTTACTAACGCCATTGTTTCTATATCGTGATCCTCTATTTTAATTCTAGCAAGTACTTTTATTGTACTTAATTTTTTATCTTCATTATATATTAGTGTATCATAGTTTTCTATACTCATTAATTCTTTATCTTATATAAGTTTCGTGGTATCTTCTTTACTTTATTCTAATTTCTGCTTTCCTTTTTCTATTTTTTGTATTCTTTTTTCTAGTTTATTTATTCTCATTTCTAATGTCATTAGTCTTGAATTGAGGGTAGGATCATTTATCTCTTTGTATTTTTCTTCTTTATTTATTTTTATTTCAAATTCTTTTTCTATGCATAAAATACATCCTTCTAAATAACATATTTTACACTTAGCTCTTTTATTTCTACTAGGACACCATTTACATATGAAATATTGATTACTATCTAATCCTTTATTTTTCTCAAAATCATGATTACAATTTTTAGATATATTTACTAATGCATTTGCTTGTGTTTCTTCTAAATCTAACTTTTCTATTCGTATCTCATTTATTAGTTCTTCTTCCTCTAAGTCTGATGAGTCTATTTGGATTTTTTCTTCTATATCTACGCTTATTATTGAGTATATACTTTCGTTATCTAACATATATTTTTCTACATTTATTAGGGTTTCTTCGAAATCTTTTATTAATTGTGAATTTCTTGTTTTGCTATTAATCCTTTTTGAGCATATTTGCTAAATGTTGTATGCTTCCACAAGTAAAATATTCTAATTTATTTTATTAATTTCTTTCTATCCTATATTTTCTAACATGTCTATTTCTATCTAAGTAAGGTTTTTTAGCTGATGATTTTCTAAGATAGTAATTCTTTCTAGTATATCCTCTATTATATTGCGACTTATTTTTTCTATATTCTTTCTTTTTATATTTATCCTTGTCATTAACTTTGGGTCATGTATATTACATTTTTACAAAAACTCATAACATTTTGTTTTGGTTGTTTTGTATTTGTATGTATGTACATTTTTCTTGCAATATCTCCATTATATGCTGTATTTTGTGCCCTATAGACCATTTTGCATTCAAATTTTGTATTACTTCTTCTCTTTTATACCATCTTTCCTCTATTTCTCTATCTAAAACTCCTGGTAATTTATTAAATAATTTTTTACCTAAGTCTTGATCAAACGCATTTCCACTGATAGTACAATAATAGAAATAATCGTTTAGAAACTTCTTTATGTTAAACCAACTACTTATACCGAGTTGCTCTAATCTTATTAATGCATTTTTCTATAATATAACTAATCCACTATTAGGGTCCTCTCCTGTTATTAAGCTATGTATTTTATTTGTAAAATTATAAGGATTTAGTCCCATTGCTATTAAGGCTTGAAATTCTTGTGGGAATTCAGACTTATAGGCTTCCCATAGCCCTTTCGTTGATTCTCCTAAGAAAGTTTCCATATATTTATACATTTGTTTCTGCATCTGTATCATGATAGGTTTTTATATAATCTTCTACCACTATCCCTTTCCAAAGGTCTATTACTGAGTTCCACAGTGGATCGTGAGCAGCTATATTTAGTATTTTGCCTCTATTACCTCCTTCGTGTAACCTAATAGGTTCTTCTATAGGTTTTTTCTGATGGTTTTATATTTCCGTTTCTATTTCTTGTCCTATTATATATACTCTTCTTCTAGGTACATTTCATGTGCTAGTATCTACCATATTTTGTTGAGTCGTTCTCTGAAATGGACTAGAACTAGTTGATTCCATTAATTCTTTTTGGCTTATTAAGGAATCTATTTTGATGTCGTGATAACTATTTTGTAGTTCTTTTATAATTTTATCAAAACTTTCTAATTTCTTTTGTGAAATATTTTCTGCTCTTAATTCGCATTTCTTAAAATGTTCTTATGTTTCTTCTCTGGTTAATCTCCCAAGTTTACATCCTTTACATTAGAAAGTCCTATTTTTATTTTTCTTAGTGGGTTCTTGTACTTCTTCTAAGGATCTACTTCAAAGTCATTTTGTGCTATTTCTACGTTCATGATTCGGTATTTTCTAATGCACTTTCAGTTTCATCGTTTAGTTCCTTTTAATTAGTATAATTATAATCTGTAAACCTTATTGAGGTTTCACCTTTAGAGTTTGTGTATATTAAGTGAGATTCTGGTTTTATTATTTTTTATTTTGCAAAGTCTTCTAAATTGTACGACCCGACCGGTCATTTTGAGCTCTAGCGCGTCGTTCGGCGGTTTGAGGCCTTGAGTAACTTCACTTTGGGTATTATGACTTGTACGTGTGGTCGGAATTGAATTTCGGGATTGATTTGGAAAGAAAATTCTAATTTCGAAAGCTTTAAGTTGAAAGAATTGGCTAAGGTGTGACTTTTGAGTAAACGACCTCGGAATCGAGATTAGATAGTTCCGATAGGTTCGTATGATGAATTCGCACTTGGGCGTATGTGCGGATTGAGTATGGGATCACCCGAGAGCATTTCAGCATTTATTATGGAAAGTTAAAATTATGAAAGTTTAAGAGTTTCATAAGTTTAGTTTGAAGTGGATATTTACGTTATCAATGTTCGTTTGGGGTTCTGAGCCTTGGAGTAGTTTTGTTACGTCAATTATGACTTGTGCGCAAAATTTGAGGTCAATCTGACCTTATTTGATAGGCTTCGGCGTCATATGTTAAAGTTTGAAGGTCTAAAGTTCATTAAGCTTGAATTGGGGTTCGACTCGTGGTTTTAGCATTATTTGATGTGATTTTAAGGCTCAACTAAGTTCGTATTATATTTTGGGGCCTGTTAGTATATTTGGTTAAGGTCCCGAGAGCCTCGGGTGGATTCCGGATGGTTAACAACGGATTTAAATTGGCTTTATGAAAATGCTGGTGGCAGAAGCGAGTCCACAAAAGCGGCCCTTTTGTCCAAGAAGCGAGGAAATGCCGGAGAAGCAAGGAGGAGCATCGCATCTATGGAGCCGCAGAAGCGGCTAATGGACCGCAGATGTGAAAGGATGCTGGGCAGTAAGGTTTTTATAAAAACTGGATCTTTATTTTTCACTTGGTTGGGACAATTTTGGAGAGCTTCAAGGGGAGATTAACATCAAGCAATGCAAGATAAGTGATTCCCACCTATTACAACTTAAAACATAGTTTGTATATGGATTTAAACAGGAAAATTAGTAAAAATTGTGGGATTTTTGGTAGAAAACCTAAAATTGATATTTTTGGATTTTACCATGAAATTGAATGTGAAATTGAGAATAAATTATATATTTGAGTTTGTGAGGCTATGTGTAAGGTTTATCTTCGAAATATTTTCGGGATCCGGGCATGTGAGCTCAAGGGTTGATTTATAGACTTTTCGAGCGGAGTTGGAAATTATTTAAATTGATTAATTATGGGTATTAGAGTATCTTTTGATTGGTTTACACATTGTTTGAATAGTTTTGGATCGACGAGCTTTGGTTTGAGGTGTTAGAGAGGCCTTGGAGCTAGTTTTGGAACTTTAGAGCGAGGTAAGTCTCTTGTCTACCCTTGTGAGGGGGATACCACCCCCCAGGTGTTATTATTTGTTATGTGCAACTAGTTGTGGGTGCTACGTACGCATGAAGTGACGAGAGTCCATACATAGCTAAAGCATGTTGATGTCCGAGTAGACTTAAGATCTTATTTTTTAATATTTGAATTATTTGAACTCATGTTGCTGGCTTAATTGATTGAAGCTATAAATGAAATTGATTGGAAATAAATATATTTATACTAGGCCAAGCCTTAACACTTTGAGTTGTGGGCAAGTTATATGAGAAATGGTAAAGATTTTATTCATTTTGTAACCATGTACGGTGTTGTAACACGTGGCTCGTAATTTGTTAATTTCCTTCCTTTTCTTGTGGAGCGGGCCGAACGCCTTGGCAGTATAATAGGTGCATATATTGTTCGTGCCGCTCGACCTTGGCGGTGTGTACATTATTCTGGATTGGACCAAACGACCTCAACAGAATCGTGCGTTATATCGCTAGTAGTCACGAGCTAATCTTTCCACTGATGCCCTGCATTTATATGGTATTCCGTAATTATTTGATGATGGCACTTGAAATATTTTGAGCTGTTAAGGTCGAATACAAGATTAAAAAAATTCTTGCCTTAAAAGAAGGAACTGGAAGGTTATGTAACTTAAAAATTTACCCCATCATTGACATATGCTTTATATTTGCTCATGTTTTATTATATTGTTTTATTGGACCTTTAGTAAGTGTCGATGTCGACTCCTCGTCACTACTTCTCCGGGGTTAGGCTAGATACTTATTGCGTACGCATTGAGTTACGTACTCATACTGTGCTTTTGTACTAAATGTGCAGGATCTGACATTCATTGAGGACCACCTTGGCGCGTAGGCGCACTCGTTAGGGAGACTTCATCTAAGCTGCATTCCAGGCTACGCATCGCAGTCCACCGAGTCTCCATTGTACTATTTATTTTATTATGTCTTATTACATTCGAGACATATGTTGTATTATTAAAGTACTCTTTACAAAATGCTCATGCACTTGGGACACTGGATTTTTGGGGTTCCTTCAGGTTATTCATTATTGAGGTTCGTGTAAATATTTTTATTCACTCAGTGAATTCTATTTTATACTGTTCAATTAAGATTTCAAGATACTAAAATGAGTAATTAATTTGGTAAATCACCGTTGGCTTGTCTAGCGGCGGCGTTAGGCGCCATCATGGCCTATAGTAGATTTTGGATCATGACATAAGTTCCATTCTAGTCTTGCATATTCTTCTGGGTTTATCTTTATGGGTTTTACTAACTTTATTCCTTTGTTTCCCATTACTTCTACTACGTCGTCTACTTTTATTTTAAATTTTGTGTTATTGTTAGTTGCCATTTTTCCTATAAATCCTACACATATTAATAAATTATTTTCATTGTTCATTTCTTCATATCCCTTAGTCTGTACTCTTATTTTAATATTTTTTTTCAAATTCTATCATGTTTATCATAAAGTATGGGCTTATGTAAAATATTCCTCTATTATTTATCATATTTACTTTTGTTAAACCTATTATAGATTTCTTTAAGTAACCACCTATCATCATATACTACAACCAGTACTTTAGTTCCTAATTATTTCTAGTTAGTCCATTAGTCCTATTACTATTAATCTCATATGCATTAGATTTCTATTATAATTTCTTATTTGTCTTATTGATTCAGGATTAATCAAATTTGATGTTGCAACCTTATTTACTATGGCTGATAATTGTTCTTCTCTGTAATTTCTATATAATTGTGAGCTATTTGAGAAATATCCTACATCATATAATATTTTTGGGTTGAGTAACTTTAGTTGATTTTGTCGAAAAATCTGTATATTTTTATCTATATCTTATATTGCATCTAATTGTTGATTTTCTTCTTGTCTCTTTTTAGTTATGATTTGTGATAACATATTATTACCTATTCTGTTGTCTGAGAAACTTACTTTGGGTCTTTCATCGTTTGTTGTTCTGGTTCTACTTGAAAAAATATCCATTTTTGAGGTTTTCTTTTTAGGTATTTCCATTTGGGGTGTTACTTTTACCTTTTATAATTGTCACGACCCTAACCCCAAACCTGGTCGTAATGGCGCCTCTCGTGAAGACAAGGCCAGCCAATTCAAACGAAATCGCATTCTAAACAGTTAATTAGAAAGAAAATAATACAAGCATAGTTTAATAACAATCATTCGCGGAAATGTAGCTAACCTTCCCGATAACAGACCAAACCGGGGTGTCACAATGTCATGAGCCACTAATGAATCCTAATAACAAGATTACTAATTACAATATCTGGCACAATTTTTGAAGAACATGGAAACAGCAAGATAAAAGAGATACGGGGCTGCGGACGCCAACAGTTACCACGTAGTCTCCGAATCACCGCCTGGACAAGAGCAATCAGTACTCTAGAGCGGAACCAACAACACCTGAATCTGCACACATGGTGCAGGGAGTAATGTGAGTACTCCAACTCATTGAGTAATGCATATAAATAATGACTGAAAGTGAGAAAACACACAAAGCACAAGGCATTCCATAATGAAGCATTTAAAATATCGTTCGCAACAGAGAATCAGTGAGAAATCCAAGCCAAATCTCTTTTCAACAGGTAAAAACATGAAATCCTTTTTGGTAAATAATATAAAGTAAAACATCGCCCCTCGGGCTCAGTATCATTTAAAAACACGCCCCTCGGGCATAATATCACATGGTACAACATCAGCCCCTCGGGCATATCACATGGTACAACATCGGCCCCCTCGGGCATAATACATGCTATAACATCGGCCCCTCGGGCATATCACATGGTACAACATCATCCCCTCGGGCATATCACATCACAATATCAGCCCCTCGGGCTATATTTCACATCACAATGGGTACCCGCGCTCACTGGGGGTGTACAGATCCGGGTGGGGCCCCTTACGGCCCAAGCGCAATATCAAGCCACCTCGTGGCATATATCTAGGCCCTCGGCCTCATATCAATCAAGCCACCTCGTGGCGTATATACAGTATCTCAGGCCCTCGGCCTCATATCACTCAGTAAAACCTCACATCTGGCCCTCGGCTGCACTCAGTCAGAAAATCATCACAAGCCCCTCGGGCTATAGTAAAATAGTAGTCCTCAGCCCAAAAACATCATTTAAAATATTGTTTAAATCTCAAACTGAGTAAAAGTGGCTGAGTTGTAAAACGGTGTAAACAGCATGACTGAGCTCAAGTAATAAGACAAGTAGTGAGGAAACAGTGATAAAAATCCCCGAAGGGTTCAAACAATTGGCACAGAGCCCAAATCAAGATGATAACAAGTAAGTTCCAATCAAATGCGTAGTAAAATCATCAATTGGGATGGACCAAGTCACAATCCCCAGTAGTAAATGACCCCACGCTCATTATCGAGCGCGTGCCTTACCTCAATATAGCACTACGATGTGCAAGTCCGGGTTTCAAACCCTCAGAACATTATTTACAATCACTACTCACCTCGAACCAGCTAAATCCCTAGTCCGCGACACCTTTGCCCTTCGAATTGGCCTCCACGCACGACGAATCTATCCAAAATCAGAACTAATACGTCAAAATACGCTCAGGGAACAAAGCCCAAGCAAAACAATCAAAAAATATCAGGAAAATACGAAATTAGCAAAACCCAAGCCCCGGGCCCACTTCTCGAAATTCAGTAATTTTTACATCAACGGGTTCCTTACCTCCTAACGAGTTCAACCATACAAAATTATCGAATTCCGACATCGGTTCGACCTCCAAGTCTTAAAATCTAAACATAAGGGTTTTTCACAGATTTTCCCACTCAAATCACCAATTAAGTGCTAAATATAGCGATTTAATGGAGTAGTTTGACCAAGGTTGAGTTAAGAACACTTACCCCGATGTTTCCCTTGAAAATAATCCAAAAATCACCTCAAAGTTCGCTTAAATCCGAGTTCTTTGGCTCCACTTATGTTCAAGATGGCCAAAACTCCTTCCTTTAAGAATTTGTCCAAGAAAGTCCCCTTTGGATATAGTTTTGAGGTTGATTTACCGTGATTTATGGTGTTTGGGGGTGTTTCTCTTCGTGGGTATCGACAGTGGATTTTTGCATGGAAAATAAGCACTAGTTTCTATTTATAAAGGGGTCAAAAATCGAGACAAAACGCACCAGTCGGGTTTAAAATGCGATCGCATATCTGTCGCATAACAGATATGCGGTCCGCATATTTGACGCGACCATCGCAAAGGTAACCCTAGCCTTCACCGCAATTCAGCACGAAGCATGGTTTGCAGTCCGCATGTCAAAAATGCGACCGCATTTTTGACCGCATTTTCGACATTGATTTTTGTCCAGAAATCTGCCTCGGTCTGCGGTCTCAGTGTGCAAAATATGCGGTCCGCATGTTAGAAATGCGACCGCATTTCACACCGCATTTCTGACCTAGATCTTGCCCAGAAGTCTGTCTGGGTATGCGATCTCATTGCTCAATATGCGGTCCGCATTTGAGGAATGCGACTGCATTCCTGACTCTAGTTTTTCTGCAGATTTTGCTTTCCAACGATGAAATAGTCTGTTTAACCACCCAAAACTCACTCGAGGCCACTGGAGCCTCAACCAAACATGCCAACATATCTCATAACATCATTCAAACTTGTTCCAACCTTCGGAACGCTCAGAACAACCTATCAACACCAATTTCACGTCGGATTCAAGCCTAAGAATTTCAAAATCTTCTAAGTCGCTCTTTTGATCTAAACCCAACTAAACCATGTCCGAATGACCTGAAATTATGCACATACATCCCAAATGACATATCGAAGCTACAGCAACTTTCTGAATTTCATTCCAACCCTTGGATCAAAATCTCGCCTAAACCGGAAATCGCCAAAATTCTAACTTCACCAATTCAAGCCTAATTCTACACCGGACCTCCAAAACCAATTCCGATTACACTCCTAAGTCATAAATCACCTCCCGAAACTAACCGAATCATCGGAATTCACATCCGAGCCGTCTAAATCATAAGTCAACATCCGATTGACTTTTACAACTTAAACCTTCTTGAAAGTGACTAAGTGTCTCATTTCCTTACCAAATCCACTTCGCACTCAAACTACTCAACTTGATTACATAAAATACGGCTAACGAAGCGTAATAAGGCAGAAATGGGGAAAACGGAGCGGTAACTCATAAGACGACTGTCCGGGTCGTCACATTCTCCCCCACTTAAAAAAACGTTCGTCCTCGAACGAGTCAAGAAACGTACCTGAAGCTTCAAATAGGTGAGGATATCTGCTCCGCATTTCACGCTCAGTCTCCCAGGTAGCCTCCTCCACGGTCCGACCTCTCCACTACACTTTCACTAAAGCTATCTCCTTGGACCTCAACTTCCGAACCTGACGACCCAGAATAGCCACTGGCTCTACATCATAGGTCAAATCATCATCCAACTGAACCGTGCTGAAGTCCAAGATATGAGACGGATCCCCAACATACTTCCGGAGCATAGAAACATGAAATATTGGGTGTACACTCGACAGGCTGGGTGGCAAAGCAAGCTCATATACCACCTCCCCAATTCTTCGAAGCACCTCAAATGGTCCAATGAACCGAGGACTCAATTTCCCTTTCTTCCCGAATCTCGTAACACCCTTCATGGGCGAAACTTTCAGCAAGACCTTCTCGCCAACCATGTAGGACACATCTCGGACTTTCCTATCGGCATAGCTCTTTTTCCTCGACTGTGCTGTACGGAGCCTCTCCTGGATCACTTTTACCTTCTCTAGAGCATCCGGAACCAAGTCAGTCCCCAATAGCCTAGCCTCGCCGGGCTCGTACCAACCAACTGGAGATCTACACCGCCTCCCATACAGAGCCTCATACGGAGCCTTCTGAATACTTGACTGGTAGCTATTGTTGTAAGCAAACTCTGCAAGCGGTAGAAACTCATCCCATGAACCTCTGAAATCAATAGCACATGCACGTAACATGTCCTCCAGTATCTGAATGGTACGCTCGGACTGCCGATCCGTTTGAGGATGAAAAGCTGTGCTCAACTCCACCTGAGTTCCCAACTCTCTCTGCACTACTCTCCAAAACTGCGAGGTAAACTGAGTACCTCTATCAGACATAATAGAAACTGAAACACCATATAGCCGAACAATCTCTCAGATATAAATCCTTGCCAACCGTTTTGAAGAATAGGTAGTGCACACAGGAATGAAGTGCGCGAACTTGGTCAGCCGATCCACAATCACCCAAATAGCATCGAACTTCTTCAAAGTCCGTGGAAGTCCAACAACAAAGTCCATAGTAATCCATTCCCACTTCCACTCGGGAATAGCCATCTGCTGAAACAAGCCGCCCGGTCTCTGATGCTCATATTTCACCTGCTGACAGTTGAGACACCGAGCTACAAATCCCACAATATCTTTCTTCATCCTTCTCCACCAAAAATGTTGTTTCAAGTCCTGATACATCTTTGCGGCACCCGGATGAATGGAATACCGCGAGCTACGGTCCTCCTCCAGAATCAACTCCCGAAGCCCATCCACATTGTGTACACAAACCCGGCCCTGCATTCACAACACCCCATCATCGTCGATTGTCACATCTCTAGCATCATTATGATGAACTCTGTCCCTAAGGACAAGCAAATGCGGATCGTCATACTGGCGCTCCCTGATGCGATCATATAACAAAGACCGAGAAACCATACAAGCCAACACCCGGCTAGGTTCCGAAATGTCTAATCTCATAAACCTATTGGCCAAAGCTTGAACATCAACTGCAAGAGGTCTCTCCCCAACTGGAATATATGCTAAACTCCCCATACTCACTGCCTTTCGGCTCAAAGCATCGGCCACCACATTGGCCTTTCTCGGATGGTATAATATAGTGATATCGTAGTCCTTGAGCAACTCCAACCATCTCCGCTGCCTCAAATTAAGATCCTTCTGCTTGAACAAATGTTGGAGGCTGCGAGGATCAGTAAACACCTCATAAGATACGCCATAAAAGTAATGCCTCCAAATCTTCAATGCATGCACTATGGCAGCCAGCTCCAAATCATGCACGGGGTAGTTCTTCCCATGGGGCTTCAACTGACGAGAAGAATAAGCAATAACTCTACCCTCCTGCATCAATACACAACCAATCCCAACTCTTGAAGCATCACAATACACAGTATATGCACCTGAAGCTGATGGAAGAACCAATACTGGAGCTGTGGTCAAGGCTGCCTTGAGCTTTTGAAAGCTCTCTTCGCACTCGTCCGACCATACAAAAGGAGCACCCTTCTGGGTCAATTTGGTCAAGGGCGATGCAACGGATGAAAATCCCTGAACAAACCGGCGATAATAGCCTGCAACCCAAGGAAACTAGAATCTCTATGGCTGAGGACGGTCTAGGCAAACTCTGAACCGCCTCTATCTTCTTTGGATCAACCTGTATACCCTCGCTGGACACTACGTTCCCCAAGAAAGCCACTGAACCGAGCCAAAACTCACACTTAGAGAATTTTGCATACAGCTTCTCCTCCCTCAATCTTTGCAATACAACTTGCAAATGCTCCGCGTTCTCCTCCTGGCTACGCGAGTACACCAGAATATCATCAATGAACACAACTACGAACGAATCTAGATAAGGCCGAAATACATTGTTCATCAACTGCATGAACGCTGTTGGGGCATTGGTTAGCCCAAAAGACATAACAAGAAACTCGTAGTGACCATATCTAGTTCGGAAAGCAGTCTTAAGAATTTCTGAATCCCTGATCTTCAACTGGTGATATCCTGAACGGAGATCAATCTTGGAGAACACTCGCGCTCCCTGAAGCTGGTCAAATAAATCATCGATGCGAGGCAAAGGATACTTGTTCTTGATTGTTACCTTGTTCAATTTCCTGTAATCAATGCACATTCTCATCGTGCCATCCTTCTTCTTCACAAACAGAACCGGTGCACCCCAAGGTGACGCACTAGGCCGAATGAACCCCTTATCTAGGAATTCCTGAAGTTGTTCCTTCAATTCTTTCAACTCTGCTGGAGCCATACGATAGGTGGAATAGAGATGGGCTGAGTGCCCAGCACCAAGTCAATACCAAAATTAATATCCCTGTCCGGTGGAATGCCTGGCAGGTCTGCGGGAAATACATCGGGAAAATCCCTCACAACTGGAACAGATTCAATGCTTGGAGTCTCAGCTCCAACATCCCTCACAAACGCTAGGTATGAAAGACAACCCTTCCCAACCATACATTGTGCCTTCAAGAATGATATCACTCTACTAGGAATGTAATCAGTCACACCACGCCACTCGATTCGCGGTACACCCGACATAGCCAGAGTAACTGTCTTAGCATGACAGTCTAGAATAGCACGACACGGAGATAACCAATCCATGACAAAAATGACATCAAAATCCACCATGCTCAATAGCAATAGGTCCATTCGGGTATTTAGACCCCCAATAGTTACTACACATGACCGGTACACACGGTCTACAACAACAGTATCGGCCACCGGGGTAGACACATGAACAGGTAGAGCAAGAAACTCTCGGGGCATACCCAAATAATGAGCAAAATATGAGGACACATATGAATAGGTGGAACCGGGATCAAATAATACAGAGGCATCTTTGTGGCAGACTGAAACAATACCTGTAATAACGGCATCTGAAGCACTGGCGTCTGTCCTGCCTGGAATAACATAGAATCGTGCCTGGCCACCGCCTGATCGACCTCCCCCTCTGGGGCGACCCCTGGCTGCCTGACCTCCACCCCTAGTTGGCTGGGCGGGTGGTAAAGTAACTGGAGAAGAAGTCGAGGGCTAACCCCTTTGTTGGGACGATCTAGCACCACGATGAGGACACTGCCTCCACATGTGGCCCATCTCGCCACACTCATAACAACTCCCTGGTGCTCTAAGCAGATGCATTCGGCATAGAAGAACCCTGGGCTGACGGAGCACGAGCCCTAAGGGCGCTGAGTAATGACTGGCCCTGCTACAACCCATGATAACCACGACCTATAGATGCCCCACGGTACTCTGGACGGGCTAGCTGAGTAGGCCTGAAGGAACAACCTCTACCCTGCTGAAACTGGCCTCTCGAAGGAGTACCACTGTAACTGCCCGATCCTCGAGGCCTCTTAGCCTCCCTCTCCTCTCGCTCCTGACGGCGAACCGTCTAAATTTCGCGAGCTATATCAACCATCTCCTTGAAAGTAGCACCCAATACTCTCTCCCTGGTCATAAGAATACGGAGATGATAGTTAAGGCCATCCACAAACCTGTGATTTTGAAACTTGTGATTTTAAATACGCCATAATATTTGTGTGGGCATAAAGCTTTTGAAATTTGTATTCTTGAACAATCTTTTTGAAACAGAGGATACATATTTTTTTTCTTTTTTTTTTTTAAACTTTCTGAGATGCAAAGTTATTAATTTTATGTGTATAATTTATTTTAAGGGTTCTTTTCCAATTGACAATATATAATGGGAAAAAAGCATTCGACACCTCTGTAGTGAAAACGAACAAAAATATACAAAGCAAAATTTCACAACTTTAATAGTTTTGATTATGATCATGCTTGAAGATTTGAGAAATAATGACAATATACAATTAAAATTTATTCAATATCCTTACCTTCATTTTTGAGAGAATAATAGCTTAGTAGGAGCAGAAAAGAAAATACAAAGTACAAGTTTTATTATGAAAAAGGGAGAAAAATAATTAATGTCATACTGTAAATTAACCAACATTCATTAGCAATCCTTGAGTAATTAGTTATCTTTCGTTTTCTATAAATATTTTATACTTTTTAAGCTTATATTATTTATTTATTGAATAATATATGTTCTCTATAATAACACTTCACTATAACATTCAAAAATATTCGGAACAAACGAGTCTGTTATAATGAGGTTTGACTGTATATATGTATGCAACCCCTGAATTCAAAATTCAAATGAACACCAAATATGTGACGAACATTTGTGGTTCTCCAATGTTTTGGAACATAATTTATGAGAATTAACCTAAATAGCCGCCAACTTAACCATTTAAACTAAAAATAATAAATGAATATATAATATATGTATAACTTATATATAATATGTATATAATTATATATAGATAGTGTAATTTATGTATATTGGCTAGGAAAAAAAATAGTGAGTGCCGCCGATTATTTATGCAAAGATCCAATTATATGAAATTTTAGATTTAAATGGTGCCCCATCAGTGGATCTGCCAAATAGGGTTGATGAAATGTTTGTCCTTGTCCGTGGGTTCTTATGGATTAAGATTTTTAGCCCAATAGAAGAACCCAAACGCATTCTACTGGATCTGCAAAGGTCTACATGATAATTTGCGTTTCTATGTTGAAGAAATAACTTCAATAGTCGCCTACACAAGCACTTAAATTTAAAATAGTCATCGGATATATAATATATGTCTAATTCATGTTCAATATGTAATCGTATATAATTATTATATAATCAATGTATACTGTTCAAAAAAAGAAAACAGTAAATTCGATCGACTATTTGTGTAAAGATCTTTCCACTGGTAACATGATTTGGGCCCCAAAGGTTCGTGGGTGAAAGTAATTAAGGTTGAACATTGAGGACATAATTGGCTGTTGATCATGTGATTATGTTGGCATTTTCTTTAATATCATATATCTTTTCCTTTCTAGTAGTGCGTCGTAAAGATGCCTACCGAGTCTTTTAAGAATGCTGTATAAAGATCTCACTCACTAGATTATTTTGTTTGTAGGTAGCTTTATATATTATTATTATTATTATTATTATTATTATTATTATTACTAGATTATTTTGTTTGTAGGTAACTTTATATATTATTATTATTATTATTATTATTATTTAATAATTTATGAACGGCAATTGAATTGTTGGAAAATGTTTTGGACTACCAATTCAAATATCCTACAATATAATGACTAATCTAATCAAAGTACACGTTTACTCTAACAAATTATAGTTGTAGGATCCCCAAAAGAGAAATAATATAAACAAAACAGTACATAAAAGAAAGGCCACTATATATTTAAATAAATTGCATTACTTTGCTTGGCTTTATTTTCAGATTTTACATCAGTCAATTACATGCTCTATTATAGATCACATTTCTAAAGTAGAGTATCCCATGCTCTATTAATTTTGGAACTAGGACATATGTTACTTTCTTCGCTCTTACTTCTTGCGTGTAAACACTATGTTTTATTTGAGAAAAGTTATAAAAACTAGCAGTAAGCACGTTGCCCGGTGGATTAGCTAAAAAAAATTAAAATTTTCCCGACATATAATGCATCTCTTTTTCTATTTGTCATACTTTTTTCCTCCTAAGTGTTCTTTACGTAAATATTCTATGACGTGTTTCCGCATAAAGAAAAAAATCAACTGATCCCAAAATAATTTGTTGTCAAGGGCGAATAAATTAAATACGTGGAAAGACTTCTTCGTACCCTGTTATTGCACTAACCAAATTACTATAAGACAAGTGTCTTGAACATTTTATTTTGTTTAGTATTGATATGTATTCACAGTTTTAATTTGTGATGCATATGATTATATTGCTTAGCCTGGTGTAAATAATGCGTGTAAATAAGTGTTTTTCTAAAATACGTGGCTGGCTGGCTTCCCTGTCTTATGAGTTGTAATAATCCTATATAAATAAGTTTTGGTCGTTTTCAATAGACTACCCAGAGAAAACAAAGAATTTAACTGACCTTATAACAATGAATTCTTGCAGAAAAAACAAATGAAACATTTATGCAGGGATGTACAGGACCTGATTGGTCGGTTTTTATTAAAATCAAACCAAATCAACTATATCGATTTGAATTGGTTCTATTTTCTCGGATTTTTTTGTTACATGAATATTATGCAATCTTACTCCATTAAAGTTACAGATAAAATTTTGATAAGTGAAATTATATTTTAGTAAAAATTGATAAAACTAACAAACATATGATCTATTAAAATATTCTTGTGGGAAAATTTCTTTTAGTAACACATGATATATAATTATTTTCTTAGCCGCCCAACGATAAGTTTCGTTGATGTACGCTTTTAAGGTTGACATAAGTTAATAATTAAGCATAAAATCAATATGAAACCTAAATAATGATATGTTCTATTCTTTAAAATTATCGAACTGTCATTTTAAATTCGAAAAATGTATATGAATGTAACAATTTTTGACATATAAATATGAAAGAAAGAAGAGATCGATGTATTTCAATAACAACTTGATAAGAAGGTGATGATACAAGTACAACTCATTATTTAACGTAAATAAATATGGATGCACTTCATATAAGGACAACTCATCATTTGACTTTTCGATTTGGTGCAATTTTCTGATTTGATTTGAACACAATGCTCTATAGGTTGCGGCAGTCATATGAAAATTTGGATTGGTAGGACAACCTTTTTGTGATAAGTGTAAGAAATGATAAATATATCTCACGTGTGCAACGCAACAATTTCTGGTAGGATGATTCAATCAGCGTTCCCTTACCAACTAGCCATTTGGACGTTTTCCTGCTTGTGAGTCATTTCACACTGCAACCATTAAGTTTTTATGAGAACAAGCTGGGCAGGCTTCACATGGCAATTGTTCTCCATGTTTTCTACATTAAAACCTTTGCAGTTTTCATGGAAGAAATAAGTTATGACTTTATTTGGACGTTTAGCTCTTTGTTCACAAAAGGGACACAAAAGGCCAAGCCGATTGGTCAATGAGACTGACATTTTGTCACCCACTGCTTTGGCCAAGTTAAGACCAAAAATGGTGGGAATATATGGATCTCAATTTCTTATCAATCTGATTTGCCGTGAGTCATATATTCTCTAACTGCTCTGGTGCCTTGCTGAAACCTTTTTTGTTCTTTGTCTCTTGGTTATCTTGTCAAACTCCGATCCTTCTTTGGATGCAAGTTGTTTTGGTGTAGTGGAACTTAATGTATTACCGTTATCAACTTAGACTTTCAATTATCTTGTACAGTCCTAATTCCCAAATTTGCATATGCGTGACTTGAACTTGTCGAATTTAATTAATCTCTGTTCTTGGGAAAGAGTTTGACTTCCTCACACAAATTCTTTTACATTATAAGATTATATAATAGATAATTATAAATAATCGTCAATAAAAGATAGGATTAATTAGTAACCTATACTGATGGTATAAATTTAGTCTAAAACCCCAAAACTTTGGCCCTCTAAACAAGACGCATGGTAAAAAAATTCAAAAAAAAGAAAAAGGAAGGTAATTATACTTGATTCACATTGATCCTCACGAGGTACGTGCACGTAATAGGTTTGTATTTTACATTCACTAACTTAAACATTTAGATCCACATCTATTTCGAAAGATGACCAATACCCCGAGTTAGGCGTGTATTGCAACATTTAGCTGGTTTACGCTTCTTTTATGTTCTTTTTAATTTTTGCATTTTGCATAATTCTAATATTTTATCACTGTGGAAAATCGGATACACTAAAAAGAACGAGGAGAGAGCTAAGCAACCTCCCAATTAAATATAAGGGAAGGGGAGGTATCCTACACTTAATATATAAAACAACAGATAAAAAGGATTTGCTCTAAAGCTAGAAAGTTTGCTATAAGAAGGTGCATTGTGATCATTGATCAATTAGCCCAACCAAAGCTAAAAAAGTCTCTTTGTTTATTTGGGATTTTGTACAAATAACTAGCCGGATTCACTTTTGCTTTTTCCAGTCAATATACATAAATTATTCACTGGCTAAATATAGTTATATACACTTTTTATTGATTATATATATATATTATAGACCCACCAGATATTATTAGTTTAAACAGTTGGGTTGAAAGCTATTTAGGTTAGTTCTTCGTTATTTTTATCTTTAATATTTCTTTTTTCTCTCTGTTTAATGTGACCAGCTTCAGTTTGGTCATAGTCAATTTTGGTCCCCTGTAAGAATGAAGAGCCAAATAAACCATGCATGCACTTGACTGTTAGTTGCCTCTTTTCAAGGTTTCTGAAAGTACATTTAATCTACCTTCTTAAATATCATGCTTGCCTCGTCGTTTCTATTTTACCTTTTATTTTTTGGGTAAGAGAATAAATGTTACTCCTAACTAGTGCTGGCAAACTTAGCCTATATTTTGTCAGTCCGCTCAATTCCGCCCATATTTTAGTGGGTTGAATGAGTAATATTTAGCTCGGGTAAAATTTGGGTTTCAATTTATATTCAACTCCTTCGCACAAAAAAAACATTGCGTAGTTAGGTAAAAAGAAAATTTTATATGTATGTATACTATATATTGACTCCTTTTAATTTTTTGGTATATTTATTTTTATATATTTTGACATTCCTTAATGAAAATTTTGTCTTCGTCACTGTTTGACAGCCAAACCGTTTTTGACCCACATAAAATACTGGCAGTTGAGACCAACTCGTTTTTGCTCAATCCATTTTTAACTAACCCAAATCCGACTCAACCCGTCCATTTGCCACCACTGCTTGTAACATGCAAATGCTTGAATTATTAATGGTCCAGTCATATTTCACAATCCAGTATTGAAACCGGAACAAATGATATAGGAGATATAGAAAATCGTAGATGTTTCTGGAGAAGGAATCGCGTTTAAGATTAATATTAGAAAATGTCAATACATTCTAATTTCGTCATCGCAGATAGAGAGCTCTTGACTACAGAACTTTCCCCTGTAGGTAGATAATATGAAGAATATGATATATATTATTTTTTTCTTAATAGAATACAAGACTTTTCTTTACCCAAATCCTAACAACCTTGTGGAGAAAGAGATACAAAGTAATAATTTGACATAGGCACAAAAAAAGGTAGAAATAAAAATTCTTCCAGAAAATCCTACAGAGTACTAATAAATCATATGAATGGCCCGCATGAAAAACAAGAGAACAAAGTCTACTTAATAAAGGAGTTTTTTCTGTAATGAGTGTCCCACTGGATACTCAAATGCAATAATTTCTAATCTCTTGTAATTATGGTTTCTCATTTGCACTTTATTTGGTCCAATTTTAACTGCTAACCATTGAATTTGACTGTCAAAAAAGTTTTCATAGGCTTTCACTAAACCAAATGCTAGTAAATCACATTATAAAAATCTACGTTTGATAGCTGTTCAGTTAATCTGCGTTTTCTTTTCTTTGTTTTCTTTTCTTTTGTTGGTCAATGGCAATCGCGTTCTATCATGTGGTAGGGCGAACTCTAAACATGTGTAGAACACCTGTACGTACTATGTTGTCCATAATTAAGATCATTCACCTGCCTGCCCTCCCTTCCTTTCTTTCTTTCATTCTTTCTTTTTAAATTAATTTTTGTTTTTACTTAGTAGATTAGATGGTAGAATTTTATAGGTTTGTCACCATCCAAAAACCACCGAGTCGTGATGCCATCTAATCCTAATGCTAGATAAGTCAAACAAAAAACAAGATAACTCAAATGAAAGATTACTAATAACAAGAAATAAACTGACTGAATTCTAAACAACCTCTCAAGGACAAGTAGTATAAGTCATGAGCCACTATGATTTAGATTTACAACTAAAAATGAAGAATGAGTACTATATCTATTCGAAATTTACATAAATGGAGTTTAAGACCTAAACTACCATGAGTAACAGGTAGCTTGAAGCTGGAACGCTAGAACGTCTTCAGTGCAGGGCCTCATCTTCCACAGTTACTAGCTCCAAGATCTGCACACAAGGTGCAGAAGTGTAACATGAGACCGACCACATATACTCAGTAAGTATCTTAACTAACCCCGGTGAAGTAGTGACGAAGCTTTAGGTTAAAAGATACTCACTTATTATTTTTACCTGTGCAGATGATAAGCAGAAAGCGCAATACGAGAGAAATACACAAATAATCTCCCAATAAATGAAATCGGAATACAAATGACAAAGGGCCCCAGAATATCATCACTTCTTAGTCAACGCCATACAGTAACAAAAATCAAAAGACAAGAACAACCATAATATATCTTCTCCGTTACGGTGCGCAACCTGATCCCACATATATAACAAATACTGTCGCGGCATGCAACCCGATCCCAATATCAATAAACATTGTTGCGGCGTGTAATCCGATACTGCATACATAATAACACTATTGCGCCGTGCAACCTGATCCTAATATACATAATAACACTGTTGTTGCATGCAACCTGATCCCAATATACATAACAATACTGTTGCGTCGTGCAACCAGATCCAAATATCAATAAATATTGTATGAAACTGCAACAAAAACCAAACGCAGGAATAGATTGCAACGTTAAACTAAGAAAACGAACACGCGACATTCAACTAGGTAATACTAACCGAAACAGAGTAGAATAAATAGTCCAATATCAAAAGCTAGTCTACCGTATAAAATAACAAGGCTTCCACAAACTTAACACATAACCAATCTAAAAGTCATCTAATCCAGCTAAGCAAGAAGAGTAGAACATGAAGCGAGTAAAAATGTTTATCAAGTAAGAACAGGGATCAAATGAAGGCATTCAAAACCAAGAAGAGTAGAACATGAAACGAGTAAAGATGTTTATCAAGTAAGAACATGGATCAAATGAAGGCATTCAATATGTGAAATCATGTAGTAAGTAGAAGCATGTAGCACGTAAATGTATTTAATCAATGAAGGCATATGGTAAGTAAAAGCATATAGTACATGAAGACATATAGTAAGTGAAAACATGTAGTGAGTGAAGAAATGTAGCAGGTTAACAAAGTTAATAAGTAAATCACGTGACAATTAGAGGCATGTGCATGTATGACTAATAACAAGTAAAGACATGAATTCGAAGAGGACATGTAATGGAAGTAAATCAAGTAAAGCGTAGGTGTAACAGTAATAGACAAGGTAAAAATATAACTATAACAATAACAGACCAAAGGGAAAACATCGAGATAACTTCATAAGGAGCTCAAACGGATGGCATCGCACTAGCATCAAACATTAATAGAAACCAAAGTAAAGGGCATGTAAGTACTTAATGAATGAGTAATCATAATAAGAATCCAACTTCCTTTCTTTTCTGCACGGTAATAACCAACAAAATAATCTCATTTTTTCACACCGCACGGAAATACTCATCGTGCCAACGTCATACCAACCGCATGGAAATATCTATCGTGCCAAACATAGCCCTAAGGGTCCAATCATCATCTCTTGATACGAATAATGAAGTTCAAGTGACATGACAATAGCAAGTATAGATATCATTTCCTGATACTATGATCAAGTTAAGTATGTAAACGAATATCGAAAACTTCACATTAATTCCTTTTTGAGAAGTCATATGTTGTAAAATGATTTCCAACGCAGATAATTGAGTTTACTAATCATAAAGTTAAAAGAAGCATAAGTTAAGGGATCAACAAGTTCAACAAAAGCACAATGAAGAATATAATTTTCCCTCTCGAGCATGGAAACCCTGGCACATGTATATATGCTCGTCACCTCGTATATGCATCACCCCCTCATATAGAAAATAACGTCAATTAGTTGGAAAATTTTCAAGAAAGCTAGGCAAGACACTTACCTCATTCCGGGATACTATCAACAATCAACCACTGCATTTTCCTTTAAGACAAGCCTCTATTCAATCGAATCTAGCCAAATATTGTTCAAGTAATTCAAAACAAGCTTTATAAACTACCCACGAATGAAAAAGGTTTAATTTTTATCATTTTTTGAAAAAGTCAACAAAGGTCAACCCCAGGCTCACGTGGTCGAAATTTGAGATTCTGACCAAAACCCGATTACCCATTCACCCTCGAGCCCAGATATATAAATTATTTCGATATCCAACTCAATTTGAGGTTTGAATCTCAATTTTATGAAATTCCTAAATTCTATCCAAACTCCAATTTATTTTTAAATTCACGGATTTGATGTTAAAGTTCATGAAAAAAAGGTAGCTGAATTTGATTGAAAACTAGTTAAAAATGGTTACCTATGAGTTTGGGAAGAAAATCCACTTACTAATTCGCCTCCATGGAGTTTGTGGTTGAAAAATGAGCTGTCTTGATTTCTCCTCTCTTACCCAGTTGCAGATGTCGCAATTGTGAACTCTTGTTCGCAATTGCGACCATTACAAAAGCGAACCACTAATCGCAAATGCGATGAGTGTCCCAGCAATGCTATAGTTGCAAATGTGACATTCCTTTTGTATATGCGAAGTCCCCCATTCGCAATTGTAGACACAGGCTTCACAAAAGCGAAGCAGCCCAGAATTTTTCAGGGTCGCAAATGTGACCCATCTTTCGCAAAAGTAATGAGCCCACCAGTTGCAAATGCGATAATTTCTTCGCTAGTTTGAAATCCTCAGTTCCCAACCCAACTAAGCAAATGCGATCCTGACTTCGCAAAGCGAAGCTCCCATTTGCAAGTAGGTCTTCGCATTTGCGAGACCTACAGCCCAAGTACACCATATTTTGCTTCAGCAGTTCTTTTCCTCCCAAACCACATTTAAAACTCACCCGAACTCCTGAGGCTCTAATCCAAACATGCACACAAGTGTAATAACATCATATAAACTCGCTCGCTCGCTCACTGAAATCACCAAAATAACATCAAACAATAATAATCGATCACCAAAACTCAAGGATTTTCAATTTTAAAACTCATTTTTTCCAACTTTTCGCATAATTTGCCAAAACGACCTCGGGTTATCCGGGACCCCAACCAAATATAATTGCAAGTCCAAAAAATCAACGGACCTACCGGAATTATCAAAATACTGATCCGATATCGTTTACTAAAAATATTGAACGTGGTCAACTCTAGCTTCTTTTAAGTCAAAAATTTAATTTTTTTTCAAAGTTTTACGTAAAAACTTTTTGAAAAACGACACGTACCTTGCACACAAATCAATAAACATCAAGTGAAGCTATGGGAGGTCTCAGAACACAAAAATTAAAGCTAGTATCTAAAACGACCGGTCAGATCAATACAAGTTTTGACATAAAATTAGTCTTCAGATTAAATCTTAATATAGAGTCATAAGATGGAATTCACAGAAGGACAAGCGAGGTTTGGAGGGGGGGGGGGGAATTTCTAATACGTTCAATCATCGTAATTTTACGTGTTTACCTTATGTATGAGATTATTGAAAATTCCATTATTCTTTTTTACCTGGGGGAAGTGCAATACGTGCTTTTAGGACCATTATTAAGCTGTAACCGAAGTAAATTTTTTTTTTTGTTAATATTTATCCATTCAAGAACATAATTAAAGCAGCAAAAACCTGTGTATGAAGTGTGGCCTGACTTGCTAAGGCCAACTTCGGACACTTCAGACATTTTTGCATGAAGTTCAGGCCTATGGCTGTACTTCAGACGTTATTGCATGAAGTTCAGGTAGCAACTTTTTCTTTAAATTTCATTAATACAACATATGATTCAATATATAGATTTACTCCAATTAGGCTCAAGTTTAAAATATAAGTACCAAATATCAAAAAGAAAAAAAATTCTAGCCATCAATTTGTCAAAACAATAGTAAATATTTGACTAAGATTATGGCTTTGGCAAGGCCAAACTTTAGACATATAATATCTACACTTCGGACATTTTCTCATGAACTTCAAGCATATATATGGTTGCACTTCAAATGTCAATTTTTCAAAACAATAGTAAATATTTGACTAAGATTATGGCTTTAGCAAGGCCAAACTTTAGACATATAATATCTACACTTTGGACATTTTCTCATGAACTTCAAGCATATATATGGTTGCACTTCAGATGTTTTTGTATGGAGTTCAGTCGCAACTTGTTCTTCAAATTTCAACAATTCAATATACAAGTCAACATTCAAATCTACTTAGATGAGTTCAAATTTTAAATATAAGTTTCAAATATCATAGAGAACAAAGCTCAATTATCAATCATCAGAACAATAAATACTTCATTGAATGTCACGACCCCAAGTTTCCCCCTTAGGAAGTCGTGATGGCACCTATCCCCTAAGATTAGGTAAGCCTAACACATGTTGAGCTATTAACAAATTTAAACAATTTAACCATTAAACAAGAATCACCATAAATAGCCAACAACTATCAATAGATTTACAACATCCTAAAACATGCAGTATGAAGTCATAAGCCTTTCTAAGAGTAACTGAGAATATCAGATACATCACTATTTGGAATAGAAGCAAACAGTACTCGACAAAGTGACTCCGAGGCCTGCGAGCATATTGGCAGGTATACCTTGAAGTTTTCGTAGCAAATCTCCAACAACTAGCTAACGACCAGCACAATCAGAGGTACCTGGATCTGCATAAAAATGCACAGAAGCGTAGCATGAGTACTCTACATCGGTACCTAATAAGTATCAAGACTAACCTCGGTAGAGTAGTGACGTGGTATAGTCGAGACACCTTCTAAACATAATAACCTATGCAAGTATTTATTTCAGCTAATAGAAGAATGAATATCGATATAAAGCTAAACATGGAAAGAATAACAATATAACACTAGCAAATGGAAAGTAGAAGCAACAAATAGTGACAAGGAGTAAACAAGTGATAACACCGCAAAGTAATCAAAACACAGTTAAAGTGCCAGTGAATCCAATTAAGGAAAACAAATAACAACCAAATAACAACCGTTCTTTCACAAGGTTTACAGAAGAATCACCTCCTGGTTCTACATCTCATAATCACAAGTCACGGGTCCCAATTTACGAATCATAATCACATGGCATCTCGTGGCCGCATTACCTATCACAACCACACAGACAACTCACGTGCTGCACGGATTACTCAAAGCAACCTCTCAGCTAACGTGGCGTGTGGAAGCTGTCCGGAACGGGTGGCCCATAGATATCTAAAGCACCACGTGAAACCTGAAGTGCAGACTGAACTGGCTGACCTACAAAAACTCTACCATGGCGCGCCCCGCCTCTAAAATAGAGATCAATAAATCCTCTCGGTCCACGAGGCCTCTTAGCCTCCATGTCCTCCCTCTCTTGTCCCCCCATACCCTCCATCTTCCGAGCGATCTTTACAACCTACTGAAATGAAGTATCTACCTTCAATTCTCGAGCCATGCTGAATCTATGACATAACTGAGCCCCTCGATAAATCTGTATACTCGCTCTCAGACTGTAGGACCCAAGGTAGGTGCATGTCGGGACAAACTCACTGAATTTGATAGCATAATCCGACAGTGTCAGAGTGCCCTTGTCGTAACTACTCAAACTCTATGCGCCACACCCTCAAAAATATCTCTGAAAACTATGTCCAAGTGAGTAGTGCTGCATCAGCTAAACTAGCCACCACCTATACGCCGCCCCTGATAGCTGAAATGTAGTAAAAGCAACTGCGCTCACCTCCACAATACCTATAATGTGGAGAATACGACGAGGCTTCTCTACAAAACCATGCACATCATTGGTAGCTGTGCCACTGAATGTATGAGGATCATACTTCTTGAACCTCTCAATCCTCTTCTCCTCCTCCTCTGATGCCTTTGGCCTGACCTCAGGCTGAACCAGAATAACAGGCTGTACCGGCATAACATTCGGAACTTGAGAAATATGAGCCCGCTGCTCTGGAGTATGGGTGGCATGATTCTGAGCTCCTCCCCCAGTCTGTGAAGTAGCTGGTGCCACCAGAATCAGTCCCTCTCGAGCCAATGTAGCAAACATGCTCAGCAACTGCACTAAAGTCTCTTGAAGCGCCTCCAGTGCCTGCCCCCAGTCGGAGCTACTGGTAGCTCCTCAACCGCTGCTCTAGCAGGTGCTCTAGCTATAGCACATGCTCCTCCTCGCCCTCTGCCCCGACCTCTAACAACACCGGCTCTAGGGCCAGCATCATCAGAAACTGCAGCTCGTGTCCTCACAATCTATGAGAGAGTAGAATTACAATGCTCAAACTCCAAAGTCAATAAACTCACACAATAGGAATGAAAGAAGTGAAGCTTCCTAATAGTTCCACAGCCTCTCGAAGATAAGTACAGACGTATCCGTACCGATCCGCAAGACTCTACTAAACTTGATTATGACTCGTAGCACCTATGAATCTAGAGCTATGATACCAAGTTGTCACGACCCCAAATTTCCACTTTAAGATGTTGTGATGGCACCTAGTCCCTACTACTAAGTAAGCCTAACCCATGCTGAGTTATTAAAAAATTTAAACTATTTAACCACTAAACATGAATCAGTAATTGCCATGCATAGCCAACAACCAACAATAGATTTACAATGTGCTAAAATCGGTCGTACGAAATCATAAGCCTTTCTAAGAGTAACTGAGAATATCAAATACATCACTATTTGGAATAGAAGTAAACAGTAGCAATGTAAAAATCCAGAAAGTGACTCCAATGCTTGCGAGCGTAGTGGCAGGTATACCTTCAAGTCTCCATATCAAATCTCCAACAGCTATCTAACGGTTGGCGCGCTCAGAGGTACTTGGATTTGCACAAAATGTGTAGAAGCGTAGCAGGAGTACACTACAGCGGTACCCAGTAAGTATTTTTTTTTGATTGAAATGAGTTATTTATTTATAGCTTAGCAAAAATTTACAAAGGAGGGGGACATAAACCTTACCTCACCAAAAAAGTACATGTATCTAGTCGTTCTAAATTGTTGACTATAGATACCATGATAGTAAGATGTTAGTCCTATACAAGGATTATGTAAGGGTTCTAGGAGCTCTATACATAGATCATTCATGTTGTTGGTTCCCTGTTCCTTTGTTGGCAGAGTTGGATCAGTTCTGGCATACAAGGGAGTGCTGTGATTTGCATGGGTGTAAATTATGCTAAGCCTGTGGGGGATTGTGCTATTATAGGTAGGAGGTGATTGGAGCAATTGTAATAGAATGAGCACCGGTGGTGCTAATACCACACAAAACAATTGCGCCAATGACCTAGCCCTATAAGAAGCATACCCTGTTGATATGATTGCAAGATAAGTCTGTGCATTGCTGTGAGGCCATTGTGCTTCAGTTCTGGTTCTTCTATCTCTGTTTTTACTGCTTTATTTTGTTACTTTGCATTGTTGGGGCTTAAGGTTCATAGCTCTGTTTATTATGTATTCCGGCCCTGAGTTTTTGCTGCTTGTCTTGAGTGAAGAGGTTGTCTGTTGGCTCGATGCATTGCTGCA
>MCJB01050219.1:0-16591 GCA_002018475.1 Nicotiana obtusifolia
ATATTGTATGCGGGAACGGGTGGCACGCCTGCAACAAGAGGTTACTGTAAGTGGGAGCGGGTGGCATGCCTGCCACGGGATGTGATGTATGTGGGAGCGGGTGGCACGCCTGCCACAAGAGATTACTGTTAGTGAGAACGGGTTGCACGCCTGCAACAAGAGGTTACTGGAGGAAAAAGGGTGGATTGTATTTCATTTCGTTTGTGTTAAAAGCTAAATTGTTGTTTTCCTTCTTACTGTTTGATGATTCCTTTTGCTTTATTTGTCTGCCGTTCCGATGTATGCTTTCTTTTCCCTGTTTAAGTTGTTTATGTATTTTATCTTCTGCTGTAGATACATATATGCTTAAAAAAATTGCACAGGTTTATCTGAAGTCTGGTCCTAGTCTCATCACTACCTCGCCGGGGTTAGGCCAGGCACTTACCAGCACATGGGATCGGTTGTGCTGATACTCTGCACCCCTTTGTGCAGATCTCAGTGCCGCAGGCTACGAATAGTAGGAAGCTTCCAGCCTCTGACTTTCAGGCGACCCAAGGTAGTTCTGCAGACGTCCGCGGACCTTGGAGTCCCCTGCCCATTTCTTGTATCTGTTTCTCCTATGTAATCCAAAAACAACATTTTGTTATATTCTTCAGACCCTGTTTGTAGTACTCTTAAATAGTCTGTGAAACTGTGACACCAGATCTTGGGTAGACCGTTGTGGATAGTTTATCGGCGATAGTTGTGTAAAGTATTAACTTTGTGTTTATTTCTCTTGTTGAATCCCTGCTTTTCAGTTGATGCATTTGTGATGTAATGAATTCATAAATAGAAACGTGGTAATTAGTCTTATTGACTGGCTTTCCTAGCTTTCACTAGTAGGCGCCATCACGACGCCTGAGGGTGGGAAATTCGGGTCGTGATAGGAGATGTTTCAGAATGAGTTGAGACACTTAGTTTCAAGGTTGGGAGCTTAAGTTGAAAAGGTTGACCGCATGTTGACTTGTGTGTAAACGGCACCAAATTGGAGTTTCGATGATTCTGTTAGCTCCGTTGGATGATTTTGGAATTAGTAGCGTGTCCGGATAGTGTTTGGAAGACTGTAGTTGAATTAGGCTTGAAACGGCGAAAGTTGAAACTTTAGAAGTTTAACTGAGAGTGGACTTTATGGTTACCAGGCTTGGGTTGGGGTTCCACGAGTTGGAGTAGATCCGTGGTGTCATGTGTGACTTATGTGCAAAATTTAAGGTCAATCGGACATGATTTGATAGGTTTCGGCATCGAATGTGGAAGTTAGAAGTTTAAAAGTTCATTAGGCTTGAACCTATATGCGATTCGTGGTCTTAGTGTTGTTTGATATTATTTGAAGGCTCGACTAAGTCCCTATCGTGTTTAGGACTTGTTGGCATATTTGGTTGATTCTTGGGAGCCTAGGTGGATTTCGGGTGGTTAACGGATGAAAAATAGGAATTAGAGCATTGGTGAA
The DNA here is from genome assembly GCA_002018475.1 of Nicotiana obtusifolia. Lineage (NCBI taxonomy): Eukaryota > Viridiplantae > Streptophyta > Magnoliopsida > Solanales > Solanaceae > Nicotiana > Nicotiana obtusifolia. Next base: position 1,466 of record MCJB01050219.1, read on the forward strand.
GCTAGAAGCCTTCTGGTGTGATCGTACCTGCGAGCGTATTGACCGTAGGTGCGATGCCGCAGGTGCAGCTGATGTAGCACAGGTGCGGAGCTAGGCTGGCCTGGGGTGTGACGCAGGTGCGAGGGGTCTTCCGCATCTGCGAGCCCGCAGGTGCGAGCAAGGCTCCGCAGATGCGGAGAAGTGGAGGATAGTTTGTTTTCGCAGAAGCGGATCGAGGTTCGCAGAAGCGCTTCCGCAGGTACGGACCCTGTGGACTTAAGTGACTTCCATAGAAGTGGAACTCCTATCGTAAAAGAGATTGCACAGGTGTGGATATTTGGCCCGCAGGTGCGAAATCACTGGGCAGTGTTTAAAATACAAGGGTTCCGTGATTTTCATCATTTTGGACATTTCAAGCTCGGGCTTATGCGATTTTTGAGAGGGATTTCGAAGGGATTCTTAAGGTAAGTCTCTTGTGGTTAAATTTATTCAATAATTATGCTTCACCATTGAATTTCCCACCTAGTTTCTGTGCTTTTAGGTGTAATTTTGGAAGTTAGAGGCTAAGGATTTGGAGAGCCTAATTTGGGGATTTGAGTGTGGATTTGTTGTCGGATTTTGGTAAATTTTGTATGGTTGGACTCGTGTGTAACGACCTGACTGGTTGATTTGCTTTTTAGAATCTCGTTCCCCTAATAAGACTACCCATATGTGCTCTTACAGTTTTTGACTCGCGGGGATGGTTAGTTCGAGATTTGAAAGGGTTCGGGTTGGAATCGGATCACTTGGTTCCTTTTTATGGCTTTAAAAGGATAAGTTTGACTTCGGTCAATATTTTGAGTAAACGACCTCATAATCAGGATTTGACAGTTCCAATAGGTTTGTATGATGATTTTGGACTTGGGCATATGTTTGAATCGGGTTTTGGACGACCCGGGAGCGTTTCGGCGCTTAATAGTGAAAGTCGACTATTTGAAGGTTTTAAAGTTCTTTAAATTTGGTTTGGAGAAAGTTTTGGTTTTATCAAGGTCCGTTTGGAATTCTGAGCCTGAGAAAAGTTCTGTATGGTTATATAAGACCTACACGTAAAATTTGTGTCATTCCGAGAAGTTTAAGTATGTTTCGGCGCGCTCGGAGTAAGTTGAAGAACTTGAAGTTACTAAGTTGATTCAATTTGGTTTGAGGTGTGATTCTTAGTTGTGATGTTATTTTATGCGTTCCGAGGGTTTGAGCAAGTTCATTTTATGATTTCAAACTTGTTGGTACGTTCGGAGGGGGCCTCAGGGGCCCTGGACGCCATTCGGACGATGCGCGGATTGAGTTAAAACTCAAAAGGGGCTGCTGGTGCACCAGTTCTGGTGTGCCCCCACCTGCGAGCTTTGTGCCGCAGGTGCGTGGGTGGGATCGGAGAAGCGGTTTTGGAACGTTTGGTCATGGACAACAGATGCGGGTTTTTGCGTGCACCTGCAAACGCGCAAGTCCGATTGGGGAGGGCGTATAAGCGGTTAAAGCCGCAGGAGAGGCAAGCTTGCCGCAGAAGCGGAAATCCCGTCCCCATAAGCGGCCCTCGCTGGGCTTGAGGAACTCTGTGAAAGCAAACCTAGTACCATAGGTGCGGCACCGCAAATGCGGTAGAGGCACCTCATGTGCAAAAAATACTAGAGGCAGAACTTCATTTAAGTCGCGGTTGAGCATTTGAGGTGCATATATTTCACTTCTTGGGACGATTTTTAGAGCTGGTTAGAGAGGGATTTTCACTAGCTATTTGAGGTAAGCAATTTCTATCTAATGTGGATTAAATACACAGTTTATAGGTAGATTTTAACATGTAAATTAGTGAAAATTGTGGGTTTAGATGAAAAATCTAGGTTTTGACAAAAATGAGATTTGAACACGAAAATGGTTATGGAATTTAGTGAAAATCATATATTTGAGTTCGTGAGGTTATGGGTAACAACTTTCTTCAAGAATTTCCGGAATCCGGGCACGTGGGCCCGGGAGTGAATTTTAGGAATTCTTCAATTTGGGTTGGGTAATCACTTTAATAGTTATTATATGAACTTTTGAACATGTATTGATTATTTTATATAACATTTGACTACTTTCGAGTCGTTTGGCACCGAGTGGAGGATTTAAGGCAAATTTGTGGACCGGAAAGTAAGCTTTGAGACAAGGTAAGTCTCTTTTCTAACCTTGTAAGAGGGAATTAACCCCATATGTGAATTGAATTAATATGTGCTTCTATTTGTGTGGGTTACGTACGCACGAGGCGACGAGAGTCCGTGCGTAGCAACTAATTATGCTTATGTCCGGGTAGTTTAAGACCCAAATCATGTTATACTTGTGATGTTTGCACCCTACTTGCAAATTTAGGTGCGTAAGTCATACTGAAACTTGATAAAGGAATTGTAAAAGGTCGAATTTCATTTACTTGAGTTTTAGATAGATTACTTGACCGTTAATAAGAATTGGCGCTTCTTAAATATTAACCTCTTAATAATCTTTGAATCGGTTGTTTATAAAGTACTTCTCTTAATGTGGAGCGGGCCGAACGCCTCAGCAGTAGATTAGATGCATCTATTGTTCGTGACGTTTGACCTTCGGCAGTGCACAGTATATATATGTTTATATTTTGGTTCGGGCTGTACGACCTAGGCACAATTCGTGCGTAATAATACTTGGAACCCAATTATATTTCATTTTGTTTCATTGGCTTGAGTGGTTGAATTTTTAAAGGATGGAAATTGAATTGGGATTTACTATTAGTGAAAGAATTGCCCGCTATTTCTTGTTATTGAGTTTTCATTTTCATGTATGTAGCCCATGCTTACTTATAAATCTCAGTATTTTATTATTAGCCCATAGTTCGACCCCTCGTCACTACTTCTTCGAGGTTAGACTAGATACTTACTGGGCACATGCCGTTTATGTATTCACGCTACATTTCTGCACTAATCGTGTAGGATCTGAGGCAAGTGCATCTGGTTATCCTCCCGGCGTGCATCCTTGATTCCACGAGACTTTACTGTGAGCTGCTTTCCGAGCCCGTTCTGCAGCACCCGAAGTCCTTCTTTTGCTTTTGCTTTCTGGCTAATTCACTTTAGAGAGTAGTGTAGTATTTTTGTATATTCTACTAGTAGCTCATACACTTGTGACACCTGGTCTTGGATATCATAATAGTAGACACTTGATGATTTTTGGTTATTTACTTCATTTCATTTGCTCTTAAAATTGGTTATCTCTCATTTTATTAAATTTTCACATCTTATTTATTCAATAATTAAGAATCAACCATTTCTAAACTATTAAAAGAAACAATCACACGGTTAGTTCACGGTTGGCTTGCCTAGCGGTAACGTTGGGCGCCATCATGACCTATAGGAGAAATTCGGTCGTGACAACATGGTATCAAAGCACTAGGTTCATGTAGGTCTCACAAGTTATGAGTAGGCCTAATAGTGTCTTGCAGATCGGTGCGGAGACATCCCTACTTATCTTCGAGAGGCTATAGGGTGTTAGGAAAATACTCTTTCTTCATCTCCTATCGTGCAGTTGATGTTATACTAAGTATCCTTCTCTTATTCTTTCACAAATGGTGAGAACGCGCACAACGGATGTTCCAGACCAGGGAGGAACTGCTCCCCCTATTGTAGAGGCCGAAGCAGAGGCCGGGGGAGGGCTCCAGCCCGTGGTAGTGGACGAGGACGTCCCGGAGTTGCTCCAACCATGCCACCAGCGGATCCAGTAGAGGATCCCATTATTGAGGAGCAAGGCTAGGTGCCTGCAGCAGAACCAGCCCCGGTAGATTTCATGCCAGCACCGGGCTTTCAGGAGGTCATGGACTGTTTGCTACGATTCATGGACACTATGACTCAGGCTGGTTTATTTCTAGCAGACCCACCCACATCTCAGGCTAGAGGGGGAGCAAAAACCCCTACTGCTCAGGCTCCTACCCATGCAATTGCAGTATATAGGACCCCAGGCACACTACCCATGGCGAAGCCCAACCAGTGGCAGCAACCATGCCCGAGCCTAAACCAGCTGCGTTCGATGAGTCACAGAAGCTATTGGATAGATGGACCAGGCTACACCCTCCTGTCTTTGGAGATGAGGGACATGAGGATTCTCAGGATTTCATTGATCGGTGCAGGGACAGACTGCACAACATGAGGATATTGAAGTCCCATGGGGTGGACTTTACTACTTTCCAGCTTGAGGGCAGGGCCTGTAGATTGTGGCAGTCTTATCTCCTTGGCAGACTAGCAGGTTCTCCTCCCATGACTTGGGACCAGCTCACGCATACCTTTCTAGATAGGTACGTTCCACCCTCTTAGAGGGAAGAGTTATGGTTTCATTTTGAGCAGCTCTAGCGTCAGATGTTAGTGACCGATTATGAGGTGAGATTCTCTGAGTTGTTTCGCCATGCACTTACGGTACTTCCTACTGAGGCAGAGAGAGTAAGGAGGTTCGCTGCGGGGTTGCACTCAGGTATGCAAGCCACTATTGCCCGGGAGCTATTACTAGCTTTGGTGGAGATAGCTCAGAGGATTGAGGGTTATCGTTAATGGGGCCGAGAGTAGATGTCGCGGGGCAAGCGGTTCCGTTATTCCGGATGGTTCAGTGGTGCCCCGTCTGGGGGCAGGGGTCAGTTTGGGAAAGGCCAGCCTAGCCAGCCCACATATCCAGCACCGCCGCCTACTCGGGATGTTCCAGTTTGACCTTTTCAGCGTCATGCCAGAGAGTTCCTACCGACATCCAGCTATTCAGAATTCCTCCATTAGGTATTCAGGCCATCAGGGTCAGACGTCAAGTCAGCAGTCCATCGTACCGAAAGGATGTTTCGAGTGTGGGGATTTTATCCATGTGTGGAGGTTCTGCCCCAGGCTTCGGGGCAAGGCAGTGCAGTAAGATTCTCAGCCTATGATTACAGCACCAGTAGCCGCACCAGCTGTCCGGCCCCCTCGAGGCAGAGGGCAGGTGGGTAGGGGCCATCCTAGAGGTGGGGGCCAGGCAGGTAGAGGCCAGTCAGGTGGCGCTCCAGCTAGACTCTATGCTTTCCGGCCAGACCAGATGTAGCGGGCTCAGATGCCGTGATCACAAGTATTATTTATGTGTACGGTAGGGATGCTTTGGTATTATTTGATTCAGGCTCTACCTATTCATATGTGTCATCTCTGTTTGCTCATTTCCTGGATGTTCCTCGTGAGTTCTAGGGTACTCCCATTTATGTGTCCACTCTAATGGGTGATTCTGTTGTTATGGATCGGATCTATCGGTCCTGTATTGTCATATTTTGTGGTTGTAAGACTAGAGCGGATCTTTTGTTGCTTGATATGACCGACTTTGAGGTCATTCTGGGCATGGATTAGTTATCTCCATATCACACCATCCTTGATTGCCATGCCAAGATTGTTACCTTGGCGATACCAGAGTTGCCTAGATTGGAGTGGAAGGGTTCGTCTGTCAGTGCATCTAGCTGAGCTATCTCTTTTCTGATGGCTCGACACATGGTCGAGAAGGGTTGTTTGGCTTATCTAGCTTATGTTCGGGATACTACTGCAGAGGCTCCGACAATTGATTCAGTGCTCGTAGTATGGAAGCTCTCCGATGTGTTCCCTTCTGATCTTCCAGGCATGCCACCAGATCGTGATATCAATTTCTGTATTGATTTGGCACCAGGTACCCAGCCTATATCTATCCCACCGTACCGCATGGCTCCGAAGGAGTCGAAGGAACAGCTTGAGGAGTTTTGCAAAGGGGTTCGTCAGACCAAGTGTTTCGCCTTGGGTGCTCCAGTGTTATTTGTGAAGAAGAAAGATGGGACTATGCGGATGTGCATTGATTACCGCCAGTTGAACAAATTACCATTAAGAACAAGTACTCGTTTCCAGGTATTGATGATTTGTTCGCCTAATTTCAGGGTGTTAGGGTGTTCTCTAAGATCGATTTGAGATCGGGGTACCATCAGTTGAAGATTCGGGATTCGGATGTTCCGAAGATTGCTTTTCGGACTAGATATGGCCACTATGAGTTTCTAGTGATGCCCTTCAGTCTGACTAATGCCCCGGCCGCGTCTATGGATTTGATGAAAAGGTTATTTAGGCCGTACATTGATTCGTTTGTCATTGTCTTCATTGATGACATCTTGATCTACTCGCGTAGCATGGAGGAGCACGAGCAGCATTTGAGAGTGGTGCTTCAGATCATGCGGGAATAGAAGCTATATGCTAAGTTCTCCAAGTGTGAGTTTTTGTTAGATTCTGTGGCGTTCCTTGGGCATGTTGTTCCAGGCGAGGGTATTAAGGTGGATCCCAAGAAGATCAAGGCAGTTCTGAGTTGGCCTCGTCCTACTACGGTGAGTGAGATTAGAAGCTTCTTGGGGTTAGTAGGTTATTATCGCCGGTTTGTAGAGGTCTTCTCATCTATTGCAGCCCCTTTGACTAGATTGACCCAGAAGGGTGCTCCGTTTTGTTGGTCCGATGATCGTGAGGCGAGCTTTCAGAAGCTCATGATAGCTTTGACTACTACACTAGTTCTAGTGCTGCCTTCCGGTTTGGGGATGTATACTGTGTATTGCAACGGTTCACGTATTAGTCTGGGTTATGTATTGATGCAGGAGGGGCAAGCTATTGCATATGCTTGACGTCAGCTGAAGCCTCATGAGAAAAATTACCCGGTACACGATTTTGAGTTGGCCACTATTGTTCATGCTCTTATGATCTGGAGGCACTATCTTTATGGGGTGTCCTGTGAGGTTTATACCGATCCTCGTAGCTTGCAGCATTTGTTCAAGCAAAGGGATCTCAATTTGAGACAATCGCAGGTGGCTTGAGTTACTAAAGGACTATGATATTACCATTCTTTACCATCCGGGAAAGGCGAATATAGTTGTGGATGCCTTGAGCAGAAAGGCGGAGAATATGGATAGCTTGGCATTCATTTCAGCAGAGGAGAGGCCATTAGCTTTGGACATACACTCCTTGGCTAATAGACTTGTGAGGTTGAATATTTCAGAGCCCAACCGAGTTCTTGCATGTGTCGTTGCCCAGTCTTCACTATTGGAGCAGATCAAGGCTTGTCAATTTGATGATCCGCACTTATTGGTACTCAGAGAGACGGTACTACAGGGTGGTTCCAAGGAGGTTACTATCGGCGAGGATGGTGTCCTGCGACTCCAGGGTCGCCTATGTGTTCCTAATGTCGATGGCGTGAGGGAGAGGATTCTGGAGGAGGCACACAGTTCTCAGTATTCTATTCATCCAGGTGCTATGAAGATGTATCGCGACCTGAGGCAGCATTATTGGTGGCGGCGGATGAAGAAGGACATAGTTGTGTACGTTGCGAAGTGTCTAAATTGCCAGCAGGTTAAGTATGAGCACCAGAGGCCAGGTGGCCTACTCCCGCAGATGACTATAACTGAGTGAAAATGGGAGCACATTACTATGAACTTCGTAGTTGGGTTGTCGCGGACCTTGTAGAAGTTTGATGCAGTTTGGGTCATTGTCGACAGGTTAACCAAGTCGGCAAACTTCATTCCGGTTGTGACCACGTATACTTCAAAGAGATTGGCCCAGATTTATATTCAGGAGATAGTTCAATTGCATGGCGTACCTGTTTCCATCGTATCAGATAGAGGACCTCAGTTTACTTCACATTTCTGGAGAGCAGTATAGAGAGAGTTGGGGACCCATGTAGAGCTCAGCACAACTTTTCATCCGCACATACTCTTCAAAGTCCCACCGATGAAGGCGAGCATGAGGTTCGGGAAGAAGGGCAAGTTGAGCCCAAGGGTTATAGGTCCATTTAAGGTGTTGAGATGAGTTGGGGAGGTTGCTTATGAGCTTGCCTTGCCTCATAGTCTATCGGGAGTCCATCCGGTTTTCCATGTGTCTATGCTCCGGAGGTATCATGCCGACAGGTTGCATGTGTTAGATTTCAGCACGGTTCAGCTAGATGAGAGCCTGGGTTACGAGGAGGAGCCAGTTGCCATTGTTGACAGACATATTTGCCAGTTGAGGTACAAAAAGATTTCTGTGGTAAAAGTTCAGTGGAGGGGCGAACCAGTCGAGGAGGTGACTTGGGAGGCCGAGAAGGACATGCGGAGCAGATATCCACACTTATTCAGTACTTCAGGTATGATTCTAGACCCGTTCAAGGATGAACATTTGTTTTAGAGGTGGAGAATGTAATGACCCGACCGGTCGTTTTGCTTTCTAGAACCTCATTCCCCTAAATAAGACTCCCCATATGTGCTCTTACTTTTTTATGAATCGCGGGGATGGTTAGTTCGAGATTTGGAAGGGTTCGGGTTGAAATTGAAACACTTGGTTCCTTAGTTTGGCTTTAAAAGGCTAAGTTTGACTACGGTCAACGTTTTGAGTAAACGACCTCAGAATCGGGATTTGACGGATCCAATAGGTTCGTATGATAATTTTGGACTTGGACATATATTCAAATCGGGTTTTGGATGATCCGAGAGCATTTCGGCACTTAATAGTGAAAGTTGACTATATGAAGGTTTTAAAGTTCTTTAAATTTGGTTTGGAATAGGTTTTGATGTCATAGAGGTTCGTTTGGAATTCCGAGCATGTTAATAGTTCTGTATGGTGATTTAAGACCTGCATGCAAAATTTGGTGTCATTCCGAGTAGTTTAATATGTTTCGGCGTGCTCGGAGTAAGTTGAAGAACTTGAAGTTCCTAAGTTGATTCAATTTGGTTTGAGGTGTGATTCTTAGTTTTGATGTTGTTTTATGCATTCTGAGGGTTCAAGGGAGTTTGTTTTATGAATTCAAACTTGTTGGTACGTTCGGACGGGGCCTCAGTGGCCCAGGACGCCATTCGGACGATACGCGGATTAAGTTAAGACTCAGAAGGGGCTGCTGATGCATCAGTTCTGGTGTGCCCACACCTGCGAGCTTTGAGCTGCAGGTGCATGGGTGAGACCGCAGAAGCAGTTTTGGAACGTTTGGCCATGGACCGTAGATGCGGGTTTCCGTGCGCACTTGCGAATGCACAGGTGCGATTGGGGAGGACGCAGAAGCGATTTAAGCTGCAAAAGTAGCACGCTCGCCGTAGAATCAGGACCACAGAAGTGAAAATCCCGTCCACAGAAGCGACCCTCCCGGGGCTTGAGGAAATCCCTCGATGCGGACCTAGCACCGCAGTTGTGGTATCACAAATACAACAGAGGCACCGAGGTGCGAAAAATGCTGGAGGCAGAACTTCATTTAAGCCGGGGTTGAGCATTTGGGATTCATTTTTTCACTTCTTGGGGAGATTTTTGGAGCTGGTTAGAGAGAGATTTTCACTAGCTATTTGAGGTAAGCAGTTCCTATCTAATGTGGATTAAATACATAGTGTATATGTAGATTTTAACATGTAAATTAGTGAAAATTATGGGTTTAGGTGAAAAACGTAGGTTTTGATAAGAATAGAATTTGAACATGAAAATGATTATGGAATTTAGTGCAAATTATATATTTGAGTTCGTGAGGTTATGGGTAACAACTTTCTTCAAAAATTTTTGGAATCTGGGCACGTGGGCCCGGGGTTGAATTTTAGGAATTCTTCAATTGGGGTTGGCAATCACTTTAATAGTTAGGATATGAACTTTTGAGCATGTAATGATTATTTTATATGACATTTGACTAGTTTCGAGTCGTTTGGCACCGAGTGAAGGGTTTGAGGCACATTTGTGGATCGAAAAGTAAGGTTTGAGACGAGGTAAGTCTCTTTTCTACCCTTGTAAGAGGGAATTAACCCCATAGGTGAACTGAATTAATATTATCTTCTATTAGTGGGGGCTATGTACGCACGAGTTGATGAGAGTCCGTGCGTAGCAACTAATTATGCTTATGACCGGGTAGTTTAGGACTCAAATCATGTTATACTTGCGATGTTTGCACCTTACTTGCTAATTTAAGTGCTTAAGTCGTATTGAAACTTGATAAAGTAATTGTAAAAGGTCGAATTTCATTTACTTGAGTTTCAGATGGGTTACTTGACCGTTCATTAGAATTGGCGCTTCTTAAATATTAGCCTCATAATAATCTTTGAATCGGTTGTTTATAAAGTATTTCTCTTCTTGTGGAGCGGGCCGAACACCTCGGCAGTAGAATAGATGCATCTATGGTTCATGTCGTTCGATCCTCGGCAGTGCACAATATATATATATGTTTATATTTTTGATCGGGTCATATGACCTCGGCATAATTCGTGCGTAATAATACTTGGAGCACAATTATATTTGATATTGCTTCATTGGCTTGAGTGGTTGAATTGTTAAAGGATGAAAATTGAATTGGGATTTAATATTAGTGAATGAATTGCCCGTGCTTAATTATAAATCTCAGTATTTTATTATTAGCCAATAGTAAGTGTCGAAGTCGACACCCCGTCACTACTTCTTCGAGGTTAGACTAGATGCTTACTAGGTACATGTTGTTTATGTACTCACGCTACACTTCTGCGCTGGTCGTGCAAGATCTGAGGCAGGTGCATCTGGTTATCCTCCTGGCATGCATCCTTGATTCCACGAGACTTTGCGGTGAGATGCCTTCTGATCCCATTCTACAACACCCGAAGTCTTTCTTTTGCTTTTTCTTTTTGTTTAATTGTAGTATTTTTGTATATTCTAGTAGTGGCTCATACATTTGTGACACCTGGTCTTGGAGATCATACTAGGGACACTTGATGATTTTTGGTTATTTACTTCATTTTATTTGCTCTTAAAATTGGTTTTCTCTCATTTTATTAAATTTTCACATCTTAGTTATTCAATAGTTAAGAATCAACCATTTCTAAACTGTTAAAAGAAACAATCACACAATTAGTTTACGATTGGCTTGCCTAACGGTAACGTTGGGTGCTATCACGGCCTATAGGAGAAATTGGGTCATGACATCGTGGTTGAATGGGCTTCCGGATTTTGTAACTTTTATTGGATTCCGAGACGTGAGCCCTGGGCCAAATTTTGAGTTGACATTTTGACTTTTGATTAAGAACTTTGTATTTTCTTATGGAATTTATTCCTTTAGCTCATATTGATTGTATCGAACTGATTGTGGCTAGATTCGAGGCATTTAGAGGCAGTTTCGCGAGGCAAGGGCTTGTTGGAGTAGAGTTTTGCACAGTTTGAGGTAAGTAACACTTCTAAACTTGGTTCTGAGGGTATGAAACCCTGAATTATGTGCTATGTGGTTGATGTTGAGGTGTCACGCATGCTAGATGACGGGCGTGTAGGCGTGCACCGTAGAAAATGTGATTTAGTCTATTCCCTAGAATTGCGTAGTTATTTTATCTGAACATTTTTATTGTAGTTTATGTGTTAGAGCACTTGAGCTGTGATTCATATTAGAAATCATGTTTAGGCTAAATGTCGGTACTATTGGGACCCACTGTGGTCGTTCTTTGCTATTGAGTTATCTGTTTAATTGCAGTTGTCTACTCAGTTAGATTCATCATTATGTGTCATATATCAGTCTCTGTTATCGTATATTTTCACATCTCATATTATTGACTAGGGATGCTTAGCATGAGTGTTGTGAGCCGGTGAGACTGGAGAAATTGGTGACTGAGTTGGAGCCTGAGTGTCGTGCTGTGACTGATATCAATATATACGTGGATCGGGTTGCACGCTGCAACAAGCCTTATGGCTATATATACGTGGATCGGGTTGCACGCCGCAACAAGCCTTATGGCTATATATACGTGGATCGGGTTACACACCACAAAAAGCCTTATGGCTATATATATGTGGATCGAGTTGCACACCGCAACACGCCTTATTGCTATATGTGGATCGGGCTACACTCCGCAGTAGGTATCGTATAGTGTGAGTGACTCAGTATGACGAGCAAGAATTGAGACGGGCAGATTGAGTGTTCTAAGAGTGAGAGTACTTGGGATTTCACTGTGTTGCATCACATACAGTATTCACATTGGCATGTAGCTATAGAGACGTCATACTCTTCTTATCAGTCACACTTGGCATATTATATCTGTGCTAAACTTAACTGTTGAACCTAGAAGCATGCCTACGTTTCTGTATAGTTAAACTCTGTATCTTTACTGCATTGTTTGAGCTCGTCATTGCTTTTAGACCATAGGTTAGACTTGTTATTTATTGAGTTGGTTGTACTCACGCTACACCCTGCACTTTGTGTGCAGATCCAGGTGTTTCCGGGCGCGGCGGTTGTTGATTCCTGGCGTTTCATTCGTTCGGAGGTCATCGAGGTAGCTGTCTTGGCGTCCGCAGACCTTGACCCTCCTCGTTTATCCTTTGGTCTTGTTTATACTGTTCTATTTTCCTAGACAACTTTCCATTGGTTAGACCATGTTGTTATGTAGATGCTCATATACTTTGTGACACCCGGATCTTTTGGGAGAATTTTGTACTGAGTTACGATGTTTATATTCAGTTTTTACAAAATTCTTACTAATGTAGACCTCTTTCCGTATATTTGGGATTTAAAAATGTTAGTATTTGTGAGACGTCGGCCTGCCTACTACCATGATAGGGGTCATCACGACATATCGGGTTTTGGGTCGTGAAAAGAATACCTGAGTTAATAACTATTTGTTAATTCTTGGACAGGATGAGGCCAAGCTTTAATCCCTCTTCTATTAGAAGGGCAAGAGGAAGAGTAAGTATGGGCAAAGATAATATTCTTGTCCAAATGGGAAGCCAGAAGCTAATAGCTTCAATTATATTGCAAATACATCTGGTCTTAAAGGACCATCCAATGTACAAAGACTTTATTGGCTTAATACGGGCTCTACAGTCTCAGCCTTAGAACCATCGAGTGATATAGTACACGACTACCAACAAAACATGCTATGAGTAGCTTAGTGTGCCTAAGATCAACACAACACTATTCAGCCTATCATTTAGATTGAATGAATATCCATCTTAAGAGGAAATATGCAAAAGAAAAGTACCTTAACCCGCCGAGGTTGTGGCCAAAGCTCAACCTTTTCTGATTTTATTTACTTTAAAATAAAAATGTTTACAACAGGGGTTGGTTTTTACAAAGGGAGGATTCTATCTTCTAAAAGGTAAAGAAAAGCCTACTTCTAAATGAATCAGAATGGATCCTTATATAATGGATCGTTTCTGATTAAAAGATGTCCTAACATGGTAGGCCTTAGTTACTTTAATAATTACGACTTTAAATGAGTGCCCGACATTATGAAGTGGGGCGGTGCCTGATACTAAAGTCTTCTATCTTTATTGCCGCAATAATTTAGTGGTGGGGTCTTCTGCTTTATTAAAGTCTTTTGTCTTCATTACCCCAATAATTGTGAGAGATGGGGCCTTATATGATTTCCTCAGACTTTCTCTTTTCCATTATTATTTTTTCTATTATTGGAAGATTCTTCCACAATCGTCTTGAATTGTTGCAAATATTTTTCAATTTTTTCGGTGTCTTCAACATCTTGAGATTCACCTGCTATTATTGTTTCTTGTTTCATAGTATGTCATGTTGATGGCATGGAGATATCATCTGGTATTTCTATGTCTAAATTTTTCATAGATTTCTTTACCACTATAAATGTTTGAATAAAAATTATCTTATTCCTCTAGAAATACATCTTGAGGAGTTGGTCTAGGATAGTAGTGCATCCTTTGGACTGGTTTTCAAGCATATTTCTCTAAGATCTTGTTAATCTCGTCAGAAGTTTTTAATTTTCTATCATCATCAAATAGATGCCCTAAGTTCAAAGGGCTAATTTTGAATCCTTTAAACTTTTCGACAAGTAATTTCTCAAGATCACCAATTTTAAATTTAAATTCTTTGAGTTGGATACTTGGGGTAGCAATTTGTTCCTTACCTCTAGGATCTTTATCAACTAATTTCTGTACTTCAGAAATTAATTTATCAATCCTATCATGAATAGATATTATCTGTTCACCAAGAACACTCATATAAATATTAGTATAATTATGTTGTTTGAGCATAGTATTCAAATGTTTAGCCGTAACTAAGCCAATATTATCTTCAAATAATTTTGGAAAGGCGGTAAAATAAACTAGTTTATCATTATTTCCATTTGGAAAGATTGTTGTGGAGGAAATACAGACTTAGTAATTTCACCACTACTAAATTTATAATCTCTCTCCAGCATGAAAATATAACCATCAACATATTTAGACACAAACATGGAACAAAAGCGATTATTTTTTATGACCGCTAATATTATTAAAAATATCATTTTGAAAAAAAGTTATTAATTTATTATCAAAACTGTCAAAAACCCAATTTCTAAACAATTCCCTATATTGGTTTATTAAACTCTTCAGAAATTATTTTCCTTGCCTGTCACGACCCAATTTCTCCTATAGGCCGTGATAGCGCCCGACTTTACCGCTAGGTAAGCCAATAGTGAATTAAACAGGTCATTCCTCTTTTTAATAGGTTTCCAAATAATTAAATTCTATTTAATAAGAAATTAAATAATAGAAAAATTAATAAATGAAAACATAGTGATATAAGTACTCCAAAATCATAAAGTCAACTAGTGTTTGCGCCAAGACCTGGTGTCACAAGTATATGAGCAACTAGTAGAGTATACAAAACTCTAACTACTGTCTGAATGTGAAGTAGACAGAATGTAGATACCAAAGAGAGACTCTAGGGGCTGCAGAACGGCTCAGGAAGCAGCTCACCACTAGGCCTCGAAATATTTGGGATGCGCGCCAGTAGGACCGCCAGATGTACCTGCCTCAGATCTTGCACGGTCAGTATAGAAGTGTAGCTTGAGTACATAAAAAATATGTACCCAGTAAGTATCAAGTCTAACCTCGAAGAAGTAGTGACGAGGGGTCGACTTCAACACTTGCTGTGGGCTAACAATATGAATATAGAAATTCTAAATAGACATGGGTTATGTAGACAATACTAATAACTCATAAACAAGAAGAAACAAATGATTGCTCCAAAATTTAATAAATTTCCAAGTAAATTCCTTTCATTACAAATTGTAACCTCACAAGCGACAAAAATAATAATACCAAGTACGATTAAGCTCCAAGTACTATTAGGCAAGATTTATGCTGACGCCGTACGGCCTGATCTAGAATAATGCGTACACTGCCGAGGGATGAATGGCACGAACCATAGATGCATATATCTACTGCCGAGGCG